>JAHWFP010196486.1:44074-76452 GCA_023313725.1 Lithobius niger | reverse complement strand
AACAAAACAAGACGTTACTATTGCTCAAATGAACTGTCAAAAGCTTTCTCTTTCAGAACTTCAAACTCGAATTACATTGAAGGTGTTACTAACTATTGAGCAAATGAACCGCCAAAAGCTTTCTCTTTCAGGATGAAGACAGAACTATCACCAATAAAAAAAGGCTTTTCTCTTTCAGTCAAAGTACAGACGAAGATTAAGACAATGATATCACTTCAGGTACCAGCCATGCTATTGCGCACAACATGGCGCATCTATATTAAAAAGCGTTATAGTTATCAACAGATTGTCTTTCCTTATAGACAATTTTGTTTGACAACAGTTGGACGCAACAAAATCCCTCTAAAACTATAGTCAAGCTCGCACCCCATGTTTCTCTTTTCCCTCCTCTACCACACTCAACTTCAGTTGATACCGTTCATTCAACACTGCCGAGCGCTCCTCCGATCAGCCCACGCCGCAATACTAACTCTCGCTACTAAAAACTTCTAGCATTGGGCGGTCCCATACTATCGTGCGCACAACAACTCCATACTCTCATACTAAACTGCGCACAACAATGCCGTGCTTGCTCCCTCAGCATTGAAATCTGTTACGGGGAAAAATTTGAAATCTTCAAACTCGAATTGCATTGGAACTGTTACGCACTGAAATCTCAAATAGCATTGAATCAGTTATGGAATAGTTGGGTACACCGAAATTCAACATTGTTAGTGTTAGACGGCGTAACTGATTCCTATATTAATCAAAAATTTCAGTGATATCATACTATTTCCGCTGTCCAAACTGTTTTCCATATCGTATGCACAGAGGTTCCAGGGTTATGGAGCACTGCAAATATCGTACCAGTCTTTAAAAAGGGTTCACCCTCTGATCCGTCGAACTACAGACCCATTGCCTTGACATGTGTTGTCTGCAAGATAATGGAATCTATCATTCATGATAAAGTCTTATTACACATCGAAAAATACTCTATTATTGATTTCCTCCGTAGCAGATCAGCAGTACATCAGCTACTGTCTGTTCTGGATAGATGGACTTCCTCCTTGGACATTGGCGTTAAATACGACACCATCTATTTCGACTTCAAAAAAGCCTTTGAGTCGGTCATTCACCGTAAGCTTCTTTTATAGGTTATGGGCTGTGGAATCGGTGCACGTCTATGGAGTTGGATTTCGGCATTTTTACAAGATCGGTCACAGCGTGTGATTATCGAACATACGCTCTCAGAAAAAAAAGGAATTTAATTCAGAAGTTCAGAAGGGATCGGTGTTGGGTCCCCTCCTCTTCGTTATCTACTTAAATGACCTGAATTTTACGAATATAAGCACTTTTGGCGTAAAATTTGCTGATGATCCTAAAGTCGGCATAGAAAATACTCTTCCAGGGTGCTATGCTGACCTTAGTGAGGAGATCCAAAACGTTGCATATTGGTCTGATGTCTGTCAGCTCCCACTTTCGGAATCAAAATGCCACGCTTTCCACGTTGGTTGGAACAAGAATTGTGCAAATTACACCTTAAATAACATGCCATCAGTGAACAAAGTGAAAGATCTGGGCATTTGGTTCTCCCCAGACCTAAAATACTCTCTACACTGCCAGAAAATTAGTTCTTTGGCCTTTAGATGGCTTGCTGTGGTTAATAGATGCTTCACGTCTGGTAGCATAAATACGCGAGTATGGGCATTTAAAGTTTTCGTAAGACACTATTGGAGTATGCAACACCGGTGTGGTCCCCTTACCTGGCTAAAGACATCGACTTGATAGAGTCGGTCCAGCGACAAATTCAGGGGCTGCGTGAGGTAGACCATATCGAACGTTTATCGAGGACTGGTCTGAAAATTGCTGGAACTCCGAAGAATAAAATTTGATCTAATTCTAACTTTTAAGATTCCAAAGGGTCTGATTGCTGTTGACCTTCCTCTTTTTGATTTGGCCAACAGACACCATTCCACTAGAGGACATCCATTGAAGTTAGAAGTTCAGAGTTCGAGTCTTGACTGTCGAAAAAATTTCTTTTCACTTCGGGTCGTGAATATATGGAATGCTCTTAGCGCGGAAACGGTGAATGCTCGAAATGTGATTGAATTTCTTAGAATGATAACTAAGCAGTCCTTTAATCGCTTCTTGAAGAGGACGCAGTAATTATAAAAGTGTTTCATTTTGAAGTCCTGGTGTTAGCGCCTCACACCCCTTCCGGCAACCATCCACAAATGGTGGTAATTTCCATTTTATTTATTTATTTAATATTATATATTATCATTTTTATTATCTTTATTAAGATTGACAATTGGTTTTGGGCAAGCTTTAAACTATGATGTATTATTTTATTATTTTATTATTTTTTAAGAACATTGACAATGATACCCGGCTTTTCCCCCTCAATTGTCCTTCACGTTTGGCGATGCCATCGGGGACCATTGCGTCCCTGGTAGGTCTAACCTTGGTGGTAAGGCATTCGTGACCCCGACCCATTACCATCAACCCTTCCTCTGCCGCCGAGCCATCATTTTCATTTTTAACTTTTAAACTGTTTAACTTTTGTAATTTATATCATGTTATTAATTTTAAATTCGGATGGCAGTTAGTGACCACCAGGTCCTTGCCATTCTGGTTGCATCTGCAACAAACCCATATTATATTATATTTATTTAAGAAGGATATCGCAAGCTTTTCTCATGTTGGAATCCAACAATAGCTCGAGATCCCAGCACTCGGAAAGCGGGCGATATCCTATACATCCCATTCCTCAAGGACTAAGCTCGATAATGTCTGTGTTTTTAAACCTAGTTGGGTTCCGACAAGGGCAGCACCGTATTAAGCCCGGTAGATGCCTCGTTCTTAAAATTTATTGTGGGCCCCCCAAAAAAGGATAAAAACAATAAGTTTCTTAGAAATTGAAATTTTTTTGATACAACTTTTCAGTAAAATTTCTTTTATTTAAAGGAGTGAGTACCTTATTTTATTTTTCCCGTGAACGTGAAAAATAAAGGCACTCCAGAGGCCATTTTCGGCCTGTGGTCTGATGCTTCAGCACCCGCCGCGCCCCCGCCCGTAATCGGGCCCTGGGCCATCACGTGCACAACAAAAAAAAAATGAATCGTGCTGACGTTCTTTTGCTGAGAAAGCTTGACAATGTGACTGTGTATGCAAGTTTGCAACAATGTTTACACAAAACTGCACTATTATAGCTTGTTTCCGAAGTGCCCCATCACCGTTCATGCCACTGAAACTAAATAACGCATAGGCCCTTCAGACAACTTCTTTTAAATAAAATTTAAGAGAAGTTGGCTAAAGGGGCAATTCGTCGTTGACTTTCCGTGGTATGAAGGCCCCTTTGTTGGCCTTCGGGTAAAAAAAATTCACTTTGTTAGTATAGCACCATCTTTGGTGTACTTCATGTCCACACCCATGATAAAATTTTAGGAAGGATTTTTAAAATTTTTAAAATTTTGGACCTGAAACCTGCCAAAAACCAACATGGCGACCGTTTTGTTTTTAAAATGGCCGCTATACAATACAAAAATAAAAATCGTACTGATGTATGTAAGTTTGGTGTCGAATACTGGGAGTTTAGGTCTGCCGAATTCAAAAAAATGCTCTCAATATTTATCAGGACTCTACTCGATGAGATACCCAAAGTGGCGGCCAAAATGGTGACAAAATTCAAGTCTTTTCATGATTTTGAAATATACTTACTGACTAAGGAAGATTCCGTGAGTTCGTTTGCAATGACTAGTAACTAGCAAACACCAGATCAAATCCGTAGTGTAGTGTGTTCGTAATTAGGAGCCAAGTTTGGCTGTTTCTCAAAGCATTTTTCTTCAATTCACCGTAAGTTACATCTTTAATGTGATGTTCTAATTAAGATAAATGGATGTATTTAGACTCAGATATATATTTTCCATCGATGTATATTTTCCATCGTGGATAATCTATATATATAATAGGCTTAGGTTGGGCAAACAAATTCATCATTATCATTATGCACTACAATGGAAGAGGGCGAGCGAACGACAATGTCAAACAAACAAACGTGGCCTGTAACAATCGACATATTGCTTCAATAATCTAGCTCTTAGAGCCGACTTGAAGAGTTTCAAAGTTGGTTGAGTAGCAATCACTGCATGCACGACCGTTGTTGGGTTTATTGAGCTTGGTATCAGAACGGAGAAACGTCCTCCATTGAAAATAGACATTTACTTCCATAACACAAATCAGCAGGGGTTCAAAGGGAGGGGGAGCAGGGATGAGGAATGGGGATATTCAAACCACACAATAGGGGCCCACTACAGTGTTACGCTCAGGTATGCAGGAACCGGCTAGACCGGCGTATGTTATGCCGGGGATACAGCTAGTTAGAATGATTTATTGTAATTAGGACCTAAGCTACGCCAGTTTATCTATGTTGTAGTGTTGTGCATTTTGCGTCTATTTACCACAAGTTACATCTTTAAACTGCTGCAGTAGCCGTTTTAATTAATATAAATAGATGTAAGTAGGCTTAGATGAAAGATGGAGAAGTATATCTTGAAACAAAGGTAATTAAATCGTTGTATTATAATTAGGAGCTAAGCTACGGCAGTTTGTCTTTACTGTAGTGGTGTGCTTTTTACGTTTATTTACCACAAGTTACATATTTAAACTGCTGCAGTAGCCGTTCTAATAAAGGTAAATAGCTGTAGGTTGAATTACATGAAAGATGGAGAAGTATATTTTGGAACAAGGGTAATTAAAACGATTTATTGTAATTAAGAGCTAACCTACGGCCACTTATGTACACTGTAGTGTTGTGCTTTTTGCGTCTATTCACCACAAGTTACATCTTTAAACTGCTGCAGTAGCCGTTCTAATTAAGATGTAAGTAGGTGCTTAGGTGAAAGATGGAGAAGTTTATTTTGGAACAAGGGTAGTTAAAACAATTTATTGTAATTAGGAGCTAAGTTTTATCTACACTGTAGTGTTGTGGTTTTTGCGTCTATTTACCAGAAGTTACGTCTTTAAACTGCTGCAGTAGCCGTTATAATTAAGATAAATAGATGTAAATAGGCTTAAATGAACGATGGAGAAGTACATTTTGGAACAAGGGTAATTAAGAGGTAAGCTGCATCAGCTTATCTACACTGTAGTTGTATGCTCTTTGTGTCTTTTTACTACAAGTTACATCTTTAAATTGCTGCAACAGTCATTCTAATTAAGATAAATGGATATACTTAATCTTAGATGAAAGCTGGAGAAGCATATTTTCGAACAAGGGTAATCAGAACGGTTTATAGTAGTTAGGGGATAAGCTACAACTGTTTATCTATGATGTAGCCCCATGCTTGCTTCTACAATTCATCGCATGTTACATCTTGTGATAACTGACACGGAGGCAGTTCTAAATAAATGGATGTAATTAGGATTATACGAAAGGTGGCAAAATGTATATGCCAACATAGGTAATAAAAATGCTTACTTCAATTCCCTCTATGTTACATCTTTAACGTAATGCGCTGGCATTTCTGTTATGATTAATGGATATATTTCAATTTCGCTTGTTGGAAAAGATGCATCTCCATGTTTCATCTAAGCCTAATTATATCCATTTATCTTAATTAGAATGGCTACTAGAGCAGTTTAAAGATATAACTTGTGATAAATAGATGCAAAAAGCACAGTGCTACCACGTAAATAAACTGCCGTGGCTTAGCTCCTAATTACAATAAATAGTTTTAATTAACCATGTTGAAAAATATACATCTCCACCTGATATCTAAGCCCAAATACAACCGTTTATCTTAATTAGAACTGCTACTGCATCACTTTAAAGGCATAATTGCGGTGAATTGAAGAAAAATGCAGTGCTACAGCATAGAGAAGCAGCCGCAGCTTAGCTCCTAATTACGAACACACTACACGACAGATTTGATCTGATGTTTGCTAGTTATTAGACATTGCAAACGAACTCACGTTTTTTAGCACTAATGCAAATCTGTCTCTACCTTATAAGTATATTTTAAAATCATTAAAAACAATTGAATTTTGCCACCATTTTGGCCGCCGTCTTGTTATGTGGAGTCCTGGCACCTTATTAGAGCATTTTTTAAATATTCGGCAGACCTTAAAACCTAGCAATTGACACCAAACTTGCATACATACATAATACTTAATACATACTTTCATACATACATATACTTACATACATACATGCATGCATTTTTTTTTTATTGTATGACACCCATTTTACAAAAAAAATGGCCACCATGTTGGTTTTTAGACAGTTTTCAGGTGGCACCCCTTCCTAAAAGTTTCTCATGGGTGCGGACATGAAGTACACAAGAGATTGTGTTATCCTCACAAAGTGCAAAATTTTTGAAAAATTTGCTTCTTACTCGCAGGACTATTGTTGGCTACTGGGCTATTTTCGTCGTTGAATAACCTATTGCTTGCGTGATGACCGATGCCTTCGGAATCTTGGAACAGTGATGCTTTCTGACAACAAACGTGTAATTACAGGTTGGAGAGCCAAATGGGCTCAATTATTGATAAATAAATGTGTATTCAATGAGTAATAATTTTGGCTTAGGTTTTATTCAAATTGAAAAGGTACACATTTAACAAATAGATAATAAAAATAATGAAGGTTGGTTAGGAGGCAACCTTCATCAGGTAGGGTGAAAGCTATCCACCAACAATACTTACGAGGAAAATGGGAAATAAACCCTTTCTTGCTTATTTCGTTTATAAGACAATCAGACATGCATGCATTCCCGTCGGCAAGTATACCCGTTAGTTAGGGGCAACCATCATCAGGTAGGGTGAGAGCTATCCACTATTATCAAACTAACAGGGGAAACGGAAAATAGGCCATTCCTTGCTCATACATATTTACATTTTAGTACTGTAACTTCATTTCATCCATAGGACAATTAGACACGCATGTACCATAATCATTTTTAAGGGAACCTTTCAGCACGAAAGAAGAAAATCCTAATGCTGATTTTCCCTTTCAGCAAACAAGGATAATGTTGCAATAACAATGATAGTGAAAGCGCTTTTCAATTATTAAACGATTAGGTGATAAATAGGTTATTACCCGCTTTCCTCGTACTGAGCTCAACAATGGCTCGGCCCCTTCTCAGTATTCAGAAAACATGTAATACCGATGCTCGTAGCATGGTACTAATGCAAGAACGTTGTTGAGGTCTAATCCATGGAAGGAAATAGGCAGATGTAGAATTAGCTATTTAAGTTTACTTACTGAAATTCAAACAGGTTATATTTTAAAATTACAAGAGGCCCAAAAGGGAGGACGATGCATAATGGCCGACCCAGTCAGTTGGAGTGAAGTGGGAAGCATCCTTCATTGGGCTTCCTGCTATTTTCAGTTGCCCAGGCTACACTCCAGTTGATTACAAGGTGCACCTGGTTATTTCACAATGTTCACATGGGGCTCTTTTAGACAAGGTTATCTGCCCCTTGGGTCATGTTACAGTTTGTGCGCTTCAGTCCTGTTTATTTTAAGAAACGCGCACACACTAACAAAGTCCCCGCTGACACAAGGGCATTATCTTGCGTGAAAGACACTCAGTAGCTCAGTAAGGTATTCGTGCCTTTGGCCAGATTGTGGTTTGGTAAGTATATCCGCTACGTTGCATTTTGTCGGGATGTAACGGATGTCTACACTTCTGTCTTCGATTCTTTCAAGGACATGATGGTAAATAATGCCTATGTGTTTTGTCCGGCTCTTCTCGATGTAGCTGACGGTGTGCGCTTGGGTGCTCTGAGAGTCGGTGAGAAGCGGTATCGGCGACTTCTGGCTTATCGGGATTAAGCTGATTTCCAGTAACAGCTCCCGGGTCCATAGGCATTCTTGCACACCCTGGGAGATGGCCTTGTATTCACTTTCCATTGTGGAAAGTGAAACAGTTCTCTGCAGGTTTGATCTCCACAGAAACGGTGATCCACCATACGTGGCTACAATTCCCATTGTGGAGCGTCTTGTCTTCAGGTCCGAGGCGTGGCTGGCATCGGTGAAGATCTGCAATCCCGTGTGGTCGGGTTGCAGTACCACGCTTTTGTCCTTAGTCCCTTGAAAGTATCTCAGGATCCTTTTTCCTGCTTGCCAGTCCTCAGTAGTTGGCGCTGAGGTATGCTGAGCTAGACTGTTGGCGCAAAAGCTATGTCGGGTCTTGTCCCGTTAGCAATATAGGATAGCGATCCTACTAATTCCCGTAGTTGAATTTTGTGAAGATAGTCTACTTCTTCTCTTGTTAGCTGGTCCTTTGATAGGGTTGGCGTGGAAGCAGGCTTGCAATCTTGCATCCCAAACTTTGCCAGTACCTTGTTGATGTACTGCGTCTGGTTAAGGACCATTGAGCCATCCTGCGCTCTGGTGAACTTTGCCTAGCATGTAGCTAATTGGTCCAAGTTATCGAATTTCGAAACTCGACGTTAGGATTGCCTGCGCTAGTTGACGCATCTTGAGACTCGAGGAGATGGCTGCGATATCGTCGACATATACTATGAGTACGAGCAGATCTTTCCCCTCATGAATGTAGAAAACACATGTGTCAGTCCTACACATCTTCATTCCTTGCTTATGGACCTCTTGGGCGAAACGACTGTACCATCTGCATCCACTCTGTCTCAAGCCGTAAAGACTGCGTATCACTCGGCACACTTTGTCTTCTTGGCCCTCTTTGACGAAACATTCAGGCTGGACCATGTATACAAGTTCCTCGTTGCCTAGGTAACCATTTAAATATGCTGTAGTAATATCGTATTGGTCTACCTTTCTCGACAGCTGCTGCTATTATTAGACGTATGGTTGCTAATCCGGCAACGGGCGCGTACATCACGGAATAGCTTTGTCCGTATTTCTGAGCGTACCCTTTGGCTACCAGTCTGGCTTTGTATCTTTCTACCTCCCCAGTTACAGTTTTCTTTATTTTTAGCACCCATTTGCTTCCAATGGTACGTGCTCCGGGTGCACGGTAGGTCAACTAGTTCCCATGTGCCTTTTGCTATTAGTGAACCATATTGTTCAGTCATGGCCGCTTTCCATAAGTCTGGATTTTCTTGGGTTTGATATCCTTGTAGAGGCGTGACCCTTGGTACTTGTTGCCTAGTAGTGTCTTCTTGCTGTGTAAGAATTCTTGGTTCAGTTACTGGTATGTGTGGTGATTCACCTTGTGTCCCATGAGTCTCTCTTGGTGACTGTAATATCTGGGGTGGATATCTTTGATTCACAGGAGTCCCTCTTGGTGAATGTGATGTCTGGGGTGGATGTCCTTGGTTCACTGGAGTCCCTCTTGATGCACTCGGTGGTCTGTTTCTGGGGGTTGCTGGGGCCAATGACCTTGTTGGTATGGGATCCAGACGTACTGTGTCATCGTGAAATTCTCTTATGTCAGGTTGTTTCCGGCTTGTAGCATAAATTATTGATTAACTCATCCAGTTCAATACTACAAGGTTTTTACGCTTTGCTAAGATATGACGAACCGAGAATATCCTCTTGAAAACGTACATTTCTACTGACTATAATAGCATAATACATGGTAAGCCTCTTGCTCCTAATTTACTTCTTTTTAATGGAGGTTTTAGAGCAAAACATAAGCATCCTATGGCTTTAAAATATGTTACTGTTGGCTTTCTTTTAGTATTTTCCCATATTTGACGTGGTGTTGCTCTTGTATTTTTCACGTTCGTGCAATGGTTACGTATATAAACCGCTGTGTTGACCAACTCGCCCCAAAATTTTGTTGGTAACTTGGCTTGAGTAAGTGTTGCTCTAACTAGTGACATTATTGTGAGATTTTGCTTATCCGCTAATCCATTGCTAGACGGTGACCACGGTGGCGACACCTGGTGTTTAATGCCGTGTTGTATCAGAAATTCATGCATGGGGCGATGCAATACTTGCCGCCATTATCTGATTGTAGTACCTTAATTCGACACCCGGTGGGAGCCTCAACCTTTAGCTTATATTCCTTAAATTTATCAAACAATTGGTCTTTTGTCTTTAAAAATGCCACCTGTACGAAGCGACTTCTACTGTCAATAAATGTTGCAAAATATCGACTGCCTGCCATTGTTGGAACTGGGAGCGGCCCTACGAGGTCGCTGTATACCACGCCTAGTAAGTCTGGTATGTGATCGGTAACAATGGTCTTGAAAGGCTTTGTTTTAATGTTTCCCTGGATACAATCTGAACAGGCGTTTGTTTTAGGCTTTAGGACTGATTGCGTCGGGAAACCTCTGTGTGTTTTACTTTTTGACATCTTTTTTAATGTTGATGCGAATACGTGCATGAACTTCCTGTGCCAAAGGTTAGTAGTTTTATTTAACACATTGCAGTTTGGTGTGTTTATTTCCTTTTTATCAGCACCATTTTGAGAGTTTAAAAAAACGGGCACCTGACCCGATGCTTCACTTTTTGAAATTGTGCTGTAACTGCTTTTACGTGTGTCTGAGCAGCGTGTTAACATTTTATATTCATTTATGCGCTGCTGTACACTATTTTCTACGACTGGAGTTTCACTGAACGCTTTTTGTGTTTTTGGTGCATTTTTACTTGTAACAGTCTCAGAAATCTGCTTTTTCTTCTGAAAAACGTCGTTATTTTTGTGCTCAGTTTGCTCGGCCATTTTTGCTGTTCTTTGTGCATTTACGACTTTATTTTCACAGTTATTTTGTTTAGTTTCATTTCTCAGCTTCCTGTCATTTTGCACAAAAATATTTGTGGACACTAATTGGGCGTTATTCAGATTTTGACAGGTTGGTGTTCGTGCTTTGTACACTATTTCAGGATTGTTGATTACGAATAAACCGAACATGTATTCTGCCGTTGCAATTACGATGTCAGTGGATTTCTGAATTATTTGACACTTGTTATCGTCAAAAACGATTCGTAGCCCTGCTTTTATGGCTTGCCCTACAGAGAAAAGATTTACTTAAAAATTTGGTAGGAATAAAGCTTTTTGCATTGAGAGAGTACAGTTTTTTGCATTTATTGTGACCACTCCTTTTTTGGTCATGGTTAGGTTAGATTTGGTCGCACCATTTTACTTTTTCTGGTGCGATTTCATACATGGTGTCAAACCAGAAATCGTTGGCAATGCAGTGACGTGCACATCCACTATTTATCTTTAGGGCATTTTTTAAGCTCCATCCTGCTTAATTTGCATAGGTTTTTAAGTTAACAAACTTCACATTTGTAAAACACGCAATATTTACTTTACTGTTATCAGACGAATTTCCACGTCGATTTCGGCCCCAAGAGGGCCATCCACCTTGTCCTCTGGTGTTACCTTTGGTCTATTTGGTTCCTGTGAAGCTGTGGGAGTGCCGCAACTTGTGGATTTATGGCCGCCACCCCCGCAACGATAGCAGACCGGCCCTTGTCCTCTGGAATGTGATGCTTGACTTCGCTTGTTGACGCATCTTGGGACTCGAGGAGATGGCTGCGATATCGTCGACATATACTATGAGTACGAGCAGATCTTTCCCCTCATGAATGTAGAAAACACATGCGTCAATCCTACACCTCTTCATTCCTTGCTTCTGGAACTCTTGGGCTAAACGACTCTACCATCTGCGTCCACTCTGTCTCAAGCCGTACCACTTGTTGAGGTCTAATCCATGGAAGGAAATAGGCAGATGTAGAATTAACTATTTAAGTTTACTTACTGAAATTCAAAAAGGCTACATTTTAAAATTACAAGGGAGGACGATGCATAATGGCCAACCCAGTCAGTTGGAGTGAAGTGGGAAGCCTCCTTCATTGGGCTTCCTGCTATGTTCAGTTGCCCAGGCTACACTCCAGTTGATTACAAATTGCACCTGGTTATTTCACAATGTTCATACGGGACTCTTTTAGACAAGGTTATCTGCCCCTTGGGTCATGTTACAGTTTGTGCACTTCAATCCTGTTTATTTTAAGAAACGCGCACACACTAACAAACGTGGCATTCTCTACAGTTGCCACCTCCATGCGCTTTTAGGCTTAGTGATGACATCAAAAAGGTGAAGATACTGCTGTTTTTCTGATCCTCAGCAGATCAAAACACGCGTACACTTTACGCTCTTGCCCATCCATTATTCTAACCTACTGGTCGTGCACACGCACTCGCACAATACATAACAGAACCGGACAACATGAAGGTGTGCAGCTAGTTACAAGATATTCGCAGAAGCACTCGCTACAGTATCTTTGTATTAATTCTGACACAACATATGCAGAGTTTATACGGAAGAATACGTTTTTACCAATTTAAAAATTACCGAGAATCCTGTAAAACCGAGTTAAACCTGATTTGCAATATACCAAACCCAAAAACCCGGGTTTGATAAACAGGGCTTAACACATGTTTCTTTTGTTAAATACATTTCTTGGGGGTATTCCCTCACGTATTAACGACAGCTCAGATGGCAGATGGCATCACAGGAGAATGGAACAATTCCAAATTGGTGAATACCAGTCTTTAAATGAACCTACCTTCAAGAACGTTATCAAGGATAACTTCGATGTATTTGTCTCGGTCAGGTCTTGAATGTTCGTGAACGAATCCAAGTGTGTGCATCAGTTCATGTTGACCAATGGCTTCAGTAAGACACCTCACACCCAAATTCAAACCCTGGCGTCCACCCATTTTGCCTATGTGTGAAGCACAGCTGAAAATAGAGTAGACTTAGTAATGATTTAATAATGAAACCAAGACAAACTAGAAATACACAAAAAAACTTTTTTAATGTAGATTACTATGTTAATTATTTCTAACGCAACATAATTTCATAGCTTATCATCAAATACTTAAACTCTTAACTGAAACCTTCCTGTTCAGGAAAAAAATTTCACAACTGCCCGAAGGTTTTTATAATTAAAAACAAGTGCTAACAAGTCCAACAAACATACAGTTCCGGAATCTTGTACTAAAAGATTAATACGCAAATCCCTAAACAGATTACACTACACAATGAAAATGTTCCACTGTCTCCTCCTTGGCCTCGCATGTACATAGGTGACACGCTGTTTTCCAAACGAAACTCCAAACTGTTCAACGGTGCTAAACCAAACCTAAGCACAGAAAGGAAAGCAGCTACTGCTTTTGTCATCTCGTCCAACTCCCTTGGAATCGTGATAGAGGGGCATAAACTAAATAGGTGACTACCCTTAGTTTTGGCAAACCAAGACTCCTCTCACTGAAACAGCTCAAAGCTATTCAGAAGAGAATACACATCATCTGGACTTACTGGAACCTAAACCTCGGGAGACCCAGTCTCATTCCTCCTGGACAACTCATCCGCAATCAGATTACCAGTCATATTTGAGCGGCTTGGCACCCACCATAGTAGGCTAACCTGCCTTCCTGACAATGTCCAAAAAGCTTCAAACCTATGTCCATCACTACGGGGTGCATTGAACGCTGGCTGCTAAGTTCAGAATGCAAAAACTGCAAGGCTGACTGAGAGTCCGTGAAGATTACCATTGATGGGGTATTCAAGGCTGCTCCATGATCAATTTGCCAGAGAAATTGCTGCAAGTTCCGCAAGCATCACATTAGGAGTAATGGCGAACAATGTCAAATTATTACAATGGTGCAACTTGCAACAATGGCGCAACAAGGAGGTGAGGGTAGGATTAAAATTCCCTCGAATAAGATGCAACGATGCTTGGGTGTGGGAAACATCTGACAACGAATGGTTAATTTCTTGGTGAGAACCAGAATGAAATGATCTTGGTTTCACTTACATCTTCCAATTTTAAGCCTTTGGATGCTGCAGACGCACACTGAGCAAGGCAGGAAGGAAGCCAGGACAGATAACGAATTCTATAGTTATTCCAAGTGCCACGCAATTGTCTTTGAAGTTCTTGCGAGTAGTTTAGAATGCTTTAGGATTGACTGCACCAGAGTGGTACTCCCGGAGAGTTGTTGCTGGAACGGGGTCGAGCTCCCAAGTGAGTTCTCACGTGAGGAGCAGGACCTAGTATACCCTGAACAGTTTCCTACAGACTCCACCGGAGGAGCCTCCTATGCCATGAGCCTCCCTGCTAGCAATAGGACTGGGCTTTAGTGGTCCGGATCACTGATCCATAAGGTAGCCAGCTCACCCACATTATATAAATAGCATTACTCAGGATGTCTCAGTGCCTGTTTTAGAAAGTACGGTAAATGTTTTAGTGTCAAAAGAAGATATTATTCCCTTACAACTCGCAGAGCACAGATAAGTGCCTGAATGTAAGAGATAAAACAATATCAAGAATTGCAATAGCGGTCCTTATGTAAGCTTCAGCATGAAACTGCATGTTAAACATCAAACTTTGAAACTCTTTAGTGTCCTCCAGAATTGATATAGACCAACGAAATTCGAAAGTTTGGTTCTAGTCCAGTTGCCAAATGCCGATTTTTGGCCTAACCTAAAAAAACAGTCTGCACAAAATGTTTTTGCGCAGAGATGTTCTACAATATGTCCCTACTCCAAAACTTAATGATGCCACCTTGGCACCCTTGGGGAATTCAAGATGGCGTCAAAATTAATACTTCTTGCCGAAATTCGTTATTATTTTATTTTAGCCGTTAACGCATGCTACATATACAAGTCCTGTCTTTAAACAGCTGCAGTACCTGTTCTAATTCGGATAAATGGACGTGAATAGGCTTAGATGAAATATGAAAATATATATTTTCCAACAAGGGTAATTAAAGCGATTTATATTAATTAGGAGCTAAGCTATGGCAGTTTAAACACGTTGTAGCACTGTGCTTTTCGCTCTGTTCCACAACATGTTCCATCTTTATACTGGTGCACCACCCGTTCTAATTCGAATAAATGGACGTGGTGAGACTTAGACGAATTCCAACAAGGGTAATTAAAATGATGTATATCAATTAGGAGCTAAGCTACGATAGTTTTTCTACAGTGTAATGCTGTGCATTTTGTGCTATTTTACCCCAAGTTCCATCTTTAAACTGCCGTAGCTTAGCTTCTAATTAAATTACATTGTTTTAATTGCCCTTGTTGGAAAATATACATCTTCATCTTTCATATAAGGCTAATCACGTCCATTTAACTGAATTAGAACGGGTGGTGGTGCAGTTTAAAAATGGAACGTGGTAAAGTAGATCAAAAAGCACAGTGCTACAACGCATATAAACTGCCGTAGCTTAGCTCCTAATTAATACAAATCGTTTTAATTACGTTGTTGGAAAATATACAACTTCATCTTTCATCTAAGCCTAATCACGTCCACTTATCCGAATTAGAACGGTTGGTGCAGCAGTTTAAAGATGGAACATGTGGTAAAGTAGAGCAAAAAGCACAGTGCTACAACGTATATAAACTGCCGTAGCTTAGTTCCGAATTAATACAAATCGTTTTAATTACGTTTTTGGAAAATATACATCTTCATCTTTCATCTAAGACTAATCACGGACATTTAACCGAATTAGAACGGGTACTGCAGCTATTTAAAGTCAGGAATTTAAAGTCGGAACATGCGTTAACGACCTAAAATAATTTAAATAACGAATTTCGGCAAGAAGGATTATTTTACCAAAAATATGAATAGAATATTTTTTGAAGAAAATTTTATTCTAAACATAATTGGTAACCCGTTAATTTTCAATCGGATGAGGTTTCGACGCTAGAAGCAAGAAAACCGTTTTTCATCGCCATTTTTGACGCCATCTTGGAATCCAAGGGTGCCAAGGTGGCATCAGTATGTTTTGGAGTACGGACATATTGTAGAACATCTCTGCACAAAAACATTTTGTGCAGACTATTCTTTTGGGTTTTTGTGCCAGCTGCCGGACTATTCGTTTCACTGTTTCATTGCATTAAACATTTTAATGACAACAGTCGAATCGTTTAACTGCCACAAAATGGCCTGTCGTTGTTGTTGTCGTTGTTGAAACTCTTTGCCGTCACCTGGCAATTGAACCAATGAAACGACTTTCAATTTAAATACCTTAAAACGTAGGTATAAACAAACCCTGTAATCAAGCACTGCGGCAGCGGTTCTTATGAAAGCCTCAGTGTGTACTTCCATGTTAAACCTCAAATTTTGAAACCCTACAGTGGCTCCCAAAATTAACATAGTCTAACATTTGGCGTCCACAGCATGGCCATTTGTTGTTGTTGTTGTTGTTGGGACTTTTTGCCCTCACCTGGAGGTCGAATCAATGAACTGATTTTCAACTTTTATAGCTTACAACGTAGGTATTAACAAGACCTAGGGCGTATTGAACACTATTTTAGTGTGACTACAATATTCTTGGTGTTGTTTTCTCTTGTTGGGGAAATTTTGCACTCAACTTGAGATCGAACCAATGCACCTTTTTACAAATTTTATAGCTTAAAAACGTAGGTATGAAAAAGGATCAAGGCCACTTTACTACCACTTTAATGTGACTGATTTATCTCAAAAAGCGTTATCTCAATTATCTCATATCAAAATTCTAGTTAGGTATTTAATTTACCTGAAATACTTCCATGAAAAAAAATAACACATTGATATTAAATAAACGTTGACGCATACAAAACACGGATTTAAAAATACGCCTCTAATGCTCTAAAGAAACACATACAAGAAAAAGATGTAAGCCATCAGCATAGCACTAATAGTATTAGTGTAAATATTAGTGTGACACTGATGGCTTACATGTCTCTTTCTCGTATCTGTTCCATTAAAGCATTAAGTGTTTTGAGGCTGACATCCGTATATCATACGCTTAAGCTTTTTTTTTAACATGCTAATAGTTATTATAATGTGACTACTATATTAATTGCATATAGTTGTTATTTTTCTTGCTAGGAGAATTTTACCCTTAGATATCGAGCTACTGAACCGATTTAAAATTTTTGTAGCTTAAAACGTAGATAGTTACTAGGGCCTTTTGAAAGTTATTTTAATGTGAATAGAATTCTTGTTATTGTTCTTGTTCTTCTTGGGAATTTTACTCTCAACTCCAGATCGAACTAATGAAACAATTTTCAAAGGTAGCTTAAGACGTAGGTATTCACCAGGCTCGGGTTCGTGTAATAGTCACTTTAACGTGACTATAGTATTCTTGTTGGACTATTTTGCTCGGACTAGATATCAAACCAATGAATTGATTTTAAATGTAGCTTAATTATAGCTTAAATGTAGGTATTGACAAGGACCAAGTTCTTGTAAGTTGTATCAAGGTGGCTACAATATTGCTGTTGTTGTTGTTGTTATTCTTGTTGGAACAATTTTGCTCTACTCAAGTGATCGTGCCATTGATCCGATGTAAAGATTTTATTGTTTAAAATGTCGGTGTGAACAAGGACCATGGCGTTTCGAAATGTATTTTAATGTGACTACTATTTTGTTGTTGTTGTTCTTGTTGGTAATTTTGCTCCCTCCTAGAGTTCGACCTAAATGAACCAATTTAATATTTGCATGGCTTAAAGTGTAGGTTATGCCTTTGAATATGGTTTTTATAATGTGACTGCAATATTCTTGTTGTTGTTATTGCAACAATTCTAGTTATTTAATTTACCTGAAATATCTCCAAGCGGAAAAGTGGATATTAGCAGTGCATTAAAAACATTTAAGCGTATCAATGACGAATGCAAGCTTAAAAAAATTAATGCTGTAAAGGAACAAGTTCGAGAAAAATATTAATTTACCAGGGCAAGGTGGTTGAAATTGATTTTTATTGATTTTTGTATATTTTCGTTTAGGCACTAAAAACCAATTTCAACCAGATTGCCCTGGTAAATTGATAGTTTTAGTTGCCGACGAAAATATACATTACCTGCCTTTCTAGCATAATGCAGCCCTCGTCAAACATGGTGGTGGGACAATAGTAACGGTTGCCTGTGTTACGAGCTGGCTGTCCCAGAATAGACGGACCCTGTGAACCATAAGCCATCCATTAGTTGCATGCTCGAAGAGGCCTGACTGAAGTCAGTTGGTCCGTGGGCCGAAGTGACAGGCATCAAGGGTGTACTTTAGAGTGCACGGCCATTGTTTGAGAGGGCCGTTGTTCCCAAGTTACAAGAAATAGCTGATGCGCCCATAATTCAGGAAACGGGTCAGGATGAAGCTTCATCGAAGATCTTGGATGGGCGCCAATGTTTGCTTGCAAGGCTGTTGAGACGCATGTAATTGGGGCCTGTGCTGATAGTGGTTATCTGCTGTGTACGGGACCTTGTGAGGAAGGAGTCTACTTAGATGTCGTGAAGCAAGTGTCAAATGGTCCCGTCGGCAGACATATGTCCAAGGATGCATGTAGCAAGAGCTCAGCTGGTATCTTCTATTGTTGATACATGCAGAATATAATGGATGCTTGACGTGTTCATGAGCAAAGGTAAAATAGCTGAGAAACATAATGGCTGACATTACCTTTAGTGAAGAAGGAAGCACTTCTGATGATCACGAGGTGACGTCTGGCAGAGATTGTGCAACAGGCGCACAGATAAGCTGATAGTTAGCAGGAGGATTGTGTAGGCCAGTCTTGTTCTTCGTGAGACTAGCCGCTTAAGTCTAGGCGTAGGCGCCCTGGTTGCATCAATTCACAATAGTTAGTGAAACGAAGGTAAAGTGTTGGATGTGAGTAATAATTAGATAATAGGATGTGAGTAATAAGCATAACGATGGTATATGTTGGAGATAAAAATTCGTATCGGGAACTAGATGAGAAGACCTGAGGAGCTGGGTCCATGATGTCATTAGATGGACTTCAGTCTTTGAAGCTGCAGATGGGTGCCGGGTGGTCCCAGTCTGGGCGAAGAAAAACAGCACTTGAGCAGCATCAAATTTGAAGTGAATTCTAGGTAAAAGTCGAAAGTGAAATTGGAGACTGATGTTGTTGAAAGAAAACACAGAATGACTAATGTTAGTGTGGGACCGGCTCCTTAGCTCGAAGTTGTGGCATGAAGCACAGGGTAATTGTCTGGTTGATACGTCAGAGCAGTGAGCAATCCCTGAGAAAACTAGGACGAAATTGGTCGCATCATTGAACTGCCACACGCTGTATGAGCTGAGGCCTTGGAAATCAGGCGACGAGGATGCTGGTGATCAGGAACAGAGTACATGATTGACGTTTGGATGAACCGGTTGTGGGCCCTAAGATGTCGGGGCCTGCTGTGCTGCTGGAGGTAGAGGACTGTACAGACTCATGGTCGGTGGGACGGGGGATTCCTGAGAACCAGAACCTTGGGATGATGAAGTAGTGGCGACATGTGGCACCTTGGGCCAGGGGGGACTAGACGGCTGGTTGATGCGGACTTGCTTCAGCTGTATGGTGGTTGAAGTGTCTTTGATCTACCACAGTGTTGTGTATGCCAAGGTGGTATCGGCGGCAACGGCGAAAGCCAGCGTACTTTCTCCTTTGCCAATATGAGTTCAGATTACAATGAAGTAATTCTTTGATGAAGATGGTCTACTTCTTAAGCGAGCGTTGTATTCGAAGCGTGGAGCAAGTCAACTGTTGACGACAGTTTTTGATGTTCGTATTTTTGAAGTATTTGATGTTCGAAGTTCATCATGTTTGACTGCAGAGGTCCGTGCTGTTGTCAATAGTGAAGCATTATTCATGTCAAGCTGGGCCAGATCGTCTGTGGATAGTTCAGGTCCTAGCTGTCTGTGAAGCTGGCCGAAGGGATGGTCCCGAGAAGACGGTCGCTGCCAGAAGAGTTGTGGGCGCAATATTGGTCGCACTAAGTCGAGTTCCAGATGGTGGTGCAATTGTGGGAGGCACATGGTGTTGAGTGGTTGGAGACACATGAGCTGGTTTGCAGACTGGGCCCCTGTTCTTGGTCGGGAGGTTGGTTTTATGTTTTCTCTGGGAATGACTTGACTGGGGACTCCGTCCTGTTTGAAGTGTTCGATGTTGGGGGTAGATCACTGATGTCTTGTGGCACTGGATTCGGTTGGGCCGATGGTAGCTTCAATGTAGCCTTCTTGTATGGCTTCGTAGAAGTCTTATTCTGCTGTGAGGGACCAGGAACCCACTGCCACTGTAGCTGTAGCACGTTGAAGGTCCTTTTGGGCGACCCGTTTCCTGGCTTTTAAGGCAGTTCCACGAACATATTGCGAGACTTGACCAAACAGCCACTGTTCTCGTTCTTCACGAGTGAGGCTGCATGAGTGAAGTATGGTACCACATGGTCTAGTGGCTACTAGCCTCGAGTACAATCGGCAAGGCTACTACAATGGAAGAGCATGGCTTCTTTGTTGTTCGAACGACGTTGTTTGCATAGCCGTGTCAAAGCAAATATGTGACCTAACCAGCAAAGCGATGACAGTTCCCTTTGAACATTTGCACTACCCTGTGTTGTAATGGACTGAATACGGTTTCCAACGAACGCAGAATAAGTTCAACTTTAAATGTAGCCCATGCACGAGTACTTCATCAATTATGAAAGGTGTTGCCATTAATAATAATAGTTTAATAGTAATAATAGTTTAGTTTAACCACGAGTGTGGTTTGGATCAAGAAGGGCATGCCACTTACACTCGTCCGAGTCGTTTCGATGAGTCAAATGAACTGTGAGGACAGAATTCCGGTCTTTTGAGAAATCGAGAAAGGTCAGCACTGCCCAATAAGGTTTTAAACTGTGCCGGAGAGCGTGCCCGAACCGTATCGTCCAAACAGAGATTACCCTTACAGTAAAGAAACTCTTCCTGCACTCCAGTCTCCCAGACTGAACAGCCAGCTTTACAGAATGGCCTCTAGTGGCCTTATACGGTGTGGGGTCAAAAAACGGCAAGTCGACCGACAAAAACCCTCGAGCAATCTTAAAAGTAAGAAGTAAATCAGCACGCAACCTGCACAGTTCCAAGGACTCCAGGCCAACCCTGGAAAGTCTCTCACTGTATTGCAAGTCCCGTAAGCCAGGCAAACCCTTTGTAAACTTCCGCTGTACCCGCTCAATCGTGTCAATGTCACCAAGGAGGGATGGGGACCACACCTGACTCGCATACTCCAACAAGGGCTGCACAAAAACTCGAAACGCCCAAACCCTAATCCGTGAGTTCCCCGAGGTGAAGCAACGATTTACAATAGCAAGTCTCCGAAAAGCCTTTGCCGCAATTATGCTGCATTGTAGTGAAGGTTTAAGATTAGCAGTGAGACAGATCCCCAAATCACACACTTCGGATATACTTGGAATTAGTGCTCCCCTTAAGAGGTAGGGAACAGATGGATTTTGGCCACCAACGTGGAAAGTCTGACATTTTTCAGTAGCGAGCGGCAACTGCCAATCCTCGCTCCACCTAGAAACATATTCAATGGCCGTTGACAATGCCATGCGGTCTGCCATCAGGTCGACTACATGGGTACCCAACTTCAAGTCATCGGCAAATTTGAACTGATGTGTAGAATGCAAGTTCTCGCATTGGAGATCATTTAAAAAGATGACAAACAATAAGGGTCCCAGGACCGACCCCTGCGGGACACCGCTTTCAATTGCCAAATGAGAAGAGGGCGAGCTGCCGACCAAAACACGTTGAGTCCGACCCCTAAGAAAGGATGTGATCCAAGACAAAAGCTGTCCACCGAAGCCGATGTGTTCGAGTTTGAAAAGGAGCTTTGAATGGATCACCGATTCGAATGCCTTACGGAAGTCAAAGTAAATTATATCAGATGGGATACCAATGTCGAGAGCACTCGTCCATCGATCAAGGCAAGCAAGTAATTACCATGGTGATGTGGCGACTGGCGATGACAATTGGCATGGCGACTGGGAATGTGACCATTTTTATTTAAAGTTTCACGGCCACATCAATGGGCTGATGCGATGCCAACTAGAAGCCACTGATACACAATGCTTTCTGATGCCAATGATGGAAGCAGGCACCACTCTCCAAGTTTTCATTAAATCTGTGCCTACACTAAAAACTGCCCTGGCTAGAGCATAACAGACCCAAAGACATTCACCTTATTAGTCCTCTTGAGAGAACAATTTAGGTATTAATTGCTTTAGTGAGTTTTATATTTGATAGATAATGGCTTCGAAACGCCGTATGTTTTTGTAATTTATCTACCTTTTGTCATGATTCTGTGCACTTATCAACACTTTACCGGCAAATGCTATCAAACCAAACAAATTACTTACTTTCCAAGATTACGAATCATGACGTAATCCTTGACTCCAGTCTCCCACGGCACAAATTTGACACATGATACATCTTCAATTTTTTTCATGCTGTGTTTAATTATATCTACGTCTTCCGGAACTGAATTTAAAAAAAAAGTATGTCCATTTTATCACGATTACACACAGAATTTAAATTATGGAGCTAGACAATTTCCATGTCATCTTGCATAATTATCTTATTTTAAATATATGATTGCTGACGTTACTAAATGGGTATACTAAGTAGTAACTTACGGTAACCCTTGTCTAGTCTGTATGGCACTATTCCGTCCTTCCAATAGGTCGTTCGGAGAACTGTCCTGGCCTGAAAAGCATATGTAAAATAAATATACATAAATCGCTGTAGCTAATGTAAAGGTAAATTGGAAAAAACTATCAGCGAAAATCATAGACTAGACATAACGTAGCACAGTAAGCCACTTTTACGCACTTAGTTTCATTCAAGTGATGTGACCGGTATGCAAATGGCGAACCATTTCATCACCAGATCACTACCATACCGAATTAAATGGTACGACCAATTGTCCTTAAAGATAACTCAGTGACCCTAATATTAAGGTTACAACCATGACCAGGACTTCATTCGACCGATTGTGCTCGATCATAGGCAATGGAGAGGGAATGCCAATCATTTAGACTCTCATAAGGCTCAACGTAGAAGAAATAAATAGACATAAATCATTGCAAATAATGTAAAGGTAGATTGGAAATAAGCCATCGGCGAAAATCATACACTAGAAAGAAGGTAGTACTGTAAGAATTCTTCAAGTGATGCGACCCGGATTCGAACCAGGGAATCAGTTCATCACCAGATTACTACCGTACCGTCTTTACTGATATGGCCACTGGCTCAGTGAGATTATTAAGGGCACAACCACCACCAGTAAATTTCCAATTTGCCTTTAAAAGTATTCATAGGATACCGTTCAGTAATTCTCAAATGCCTTTAGTGTGCTGTGTGGTAAATATAACCAGGAGCTTATAAAGAGGTCCATTAGGAACGAGGATGTTGAACTGTATTGAGGCTCTGCCCTAGCATAAGACGAAAAAAGCAGTCAATTCAGAGAACTTTACGTTCCTGAGTGTTTACGTGCCGAGTTTATGTTCCTGAGCGTTGCCACGGAGACAAACTATTTAGCGTCACTAATACAAAATGATCACGATAAGAAAACTTTATTCAGCTCTTAAAAAAATTAGGTCAGATTAGAAGATTAAACTAATTTTAAGCTAGATCAGAACTGGCTAAACAATTTTTTGTTTCTTCAATCCAGCATTCAGTTTTTGGAGGGATTGCACCTATACGAGTGGAGCTAAGTATAACGCCTGGTTTTATGCTACAAGAAGCTAGCCAGTCGGGCTGACTCCGTGGTTCAGATTTCTTCTAACTAATTGAAAATGGTTTGAATCGAATACAGAATAAGTCCTTTCAACTCCAAATGTTGCCCACGCACAGTATTTCGCCATTTTTTGAAGGTATTGCTGCTATCACCATGGTTGAATGGTGCCGCCGATGCCGCCATTTTTATTTTAAGTTTTCCGGCTACTCCGATAGGCTTGCTTGCTCGGTGCGATGCGTGCTGATTTGGAGAGACTGACATATTTTGCCCTCTGGTGCTGTTTATAAAAGCAGGTACTATTTTACTCTCCTTTTTTTGAGAAGCAGCATTACCTATTTATCTATCCTGGTTTACAGATTTAAAAACGTTATGATGTTCCTTTGATTCAAGGCACCAATCGAATTTTTATTTCCAATATACAGGATTCGATTTAAAAGATGGACAGAATCACTCCCCGTTCTTCATTTACTATTGATATAATTAAATCTTTCGTTAGATTCCGGTACATTTCGTTAAATTCCAGCCACATCTTTTCGCTCCCCGAAAGCTAGTTGCTATTCGATCATGGTTTATTTATTAACAATGAACCGAGTTTCTATTTTGGAAGTGCGGCAATACATAAACAATTAAATGCATTATAAATTAGAAAGCAAAAACGAGCTCGTTTAATGTTTAAGGTAAGGTTTAACTGATCCAAAGTCAAAACAGCAAAGTAACAGAAGAGTACCAGGGAGGGGGTGGGGAGTGACTGGCCCATGTGTAGTGCCCCTATTTCCCCTAATTCACACATTGTAGAATAGTTGGTTTTTGGGCACTGTCACCAATGTGACCAAATTTGGAAATATCATGACCTTGGTACCCGGGGGATGGGGGGGGGGGGGTGGTTGGGCCTGTTTGACTTGCCCACTGATCTTCACAATGTTAGTAGTCAGTTTTAGGCAATAATATCTTGGCAACTGTCATTTAATGTAGTCAAGAAAAATAGCAATTTTCCGCAAGGTGGGTTGGACCTTTGTAATCTCCATCACCTACAGTTTTCCAAGCAGTTTTAGTATTATGCCCATTAGACATTAATGGAATCCTTTCTGGTTGGTGCCTTCCTCACATCGTAAGACACTCCATTATTTTCATTTCTGCTTTGTAATCATCTCACCATAAAATAAACAATTCTTTACTGTGGGTAATTTCCTTTCCAACACTTAATAAAATAAAATAAATAATACCACAAAATAATTAAATTAATTAATACTACAAAGTAAACAAATTGGTAAAATTCTTTTCAACAGTTACATGCATTCCTGCGGATGACTTCCAGTCTCAGTGGTTAACAAGTAAATAGCTGGTTTAAAGAAATGCCACTTTGCAGGCAACCAAACCTAATTATATGCACAAATGCCACGTACATACCATCCTCCCCTTGGAAAACGATCAGATGACATTCTAATTTCGCAGACCGAAAATGTCATCCACAGGTTACATGATCTTAGGCTGCTGAAGAAGAGCCGTTTGCCATCTAATGTCATGTTATCAAGAAGTTGTAAATTGTCTGCCTTATACGCATTTCTTTCGTAGTACATGCCCCTTCTCAACCGGAACAAAATAGAAGTATGAAACTTGCCACTAGCCTTGGTACAATCCATTGAGGGGATTCACAGAGTTAAGTTGCCTCAGGCCGCATGTGTGCATATGCAAATCAGCCTTTGATGTTTCGGAAATTAAGAGATCACAATCATAATATTTTCAAGTTTTAATGTTTATAAACGGACCTTTTGGCAGTTTAACCTTACCTGCACTCTCATATTTTAACCCTGACAGAAGCCAGTTTCAAAACACTTCTCACAATACATTTATCAAAGTTTCCTAAAATTGAATAAATGTAGCACTAAAAAAAATTTTCAGGAACAAGAAATTGAACTCAGTATATCGTGCGTATAGAGCGAAGACCTTCCGACTAAGCTACGGTAGACAAGGCTCTACTGTTGCAAGAAAAGTAATATAGTTATTTAATAATAAAACCTAAATTTTTTTTGGGGGGGGGGGTTAAAATTGGTTTTTATCGTCTTATGAAAATTTATACTACCTGTAAATTTAATTGCATTCAGTTCCTGAGTGTTCTTTAACGACTTGAGGTTTTTCCGCTCTCTAGATACGCCCAGTACGCAACCCCATTGCGCATGCGTCACCATGCGCAGCCCTCCTACAAAAGCAGATAGCTCGCCCACGGCGGCCATCTCTTTTCCTCTCGATATGTCAACCATCATGGTGGCTCAAGAGGGGAGGTAGAGTGGGTATTTACAGGTAGTATAAATCTTCATAAGACGATAGAAACCAATTTTAACCCCCCCAAAATTTAGGTTTCTAGTCGTCGGTAGAAAATTTCTACTACCTGTAAATTTAATTGTTAGACGTCGTCAGTATAGGTGGCGGGCACCATCATGGCGAGTTACCCCGGGTTGTGTACTGGCTCCCCCAAAAAGTTTTAACCAAACTTCGCACTTTTATTGAAAGTAAAGAGAAACAGGTAACTGGATCTCTTTCGTAGGATATGGTGGCCCTGAAAAGGGCCGTTTGTGAAAGGTGGGGTCTTGCTTCCATCTTCGGGAGATCTTGATCCCCGGAAGGTCTTGCTTCCGTCTTCTGGAGATCTTCGTTTCTGTATTATTAAGTGCTTAAGGGGGTTGGACGACACATCTGGCTGTTACAATGGAGCCCAGACGATGTAATCCTTTTTCCTGTCTTGTCATGTCTCTGAAGTAGTGACTTGTGAAGACAGTTTGGCTTCTCCATGATGCAGCCTGGAGGCTTTCGGCGATGGAGATTTGGTTGTGGAATGCCCATGAAGTTGAAAGTGTCCGAAGTTCGTGTGCGGTAGTTTTGATGTTGTTGTCGGTGCAGCTGATGTTCGCATCGTCGTATGCCCTGTTGATAACAGTTTTGATCCAGTTGGCGATCATAGGAGCAGAAGTTACATTCGTTCCTTTGGAGAATGGAAGGAAGAGTTGAGTGCGTCCTCTTCGGCATTCGGGGTCACTTGTGCTTTTAATGTAGTAACGTAAGGCACGGACGGGACATAGGGTACGTTCAGGTTCTTCATCATAGATGTTAGTGAGGGCCGGAATGATGATGGGTTTGGATGGTTGACATGGTTTTTGGGTTTTGGCTCAAAAGTCAGGACGAGGCCTCAGATGAATAAATTTGCAATTGTCAAAGAAGAAGCAATGAGCGGGGTCGTTCGACAGAGCTTGTATTTCGCTGCTGCGGAGACTTGCCGCCAAGGAGGTGAGAAAAACTGTCTTCCTTGTGGGGTGGTTGATGTGACAAGTTTGGATGGGTTCGTATGGGTCTTTGGTCAGGGAGTCCAAGACTAGAGGTAGGTCCTATTTCGGGAAACTATGATGAATTGAAGGCCTTTCAATTTCGAAGGATTATAAGAGCGATGAGATGCGGTAATCTTCAAGAAGGTGTCTGTTTCCCGCAGCCTTGAAGACGTTGTTTAAGGCGGAATGGTAGACTAGAATGGTTGAACCTTTTAGCTTGTCCTTGAAGAGATCGGTGAAGAAAACTAGCAGGTCTTGAATAGGGGGATTGATAGGATTAACCTTTTTTTGCTTACACCAATGAAACCATCGTTGGCAGTGGCTGTTGTACAACTTGTTAGTGGAGTACCATAGAGCCTTGCTAGCGATGCGAGTGGTTTGTTCTTCAAGAATTCCAGCCTCCTTGATGAGTTGGATGATAGTAGCCGCCCGTGCAGATGTAAGGTGTTGGAGTTCGGGTGGAGCTTGGTTCCCTTCTGCTGGGATAGGAGATCCGAAGGATTTGGTAGTTCTCGCGGTGTGTCTACGAGAAGGTTGAGTAGACAAGGGAACCAGGGGGCTGCTGGCCAGTTTGGAGCGATGAGAAGAAACAGACCCTGAATTTGTTCGATTTTTGTCAGAACGGTTGGAAGAAGCTTGAACGGAGGGAACAGGTAGGCATACAGGTTGTCCCACGGGAAAGTCAGAACATCTACTGCACAGCCCAGGTCGTCTGGAATTGGGCTCACAAATTGGGGAAGTTTGGCATTGTGCCTCGTGGCGAAGAGGTCGATCATGGGTTTCCCACATATGGTGAAGATAGATTCGCAAATTGATGTCTTGAGGGTCCATTCTCCTGAAGGTGGCTTGTTGCGGGAGAGGGTATCCGCTATTACGTTCCGATTGCCTGGAATGTGAAGAGGTTGGAGTGTCGTGTTGGTCTCCTGACAAAGATGTCCGAGGTGATGAAATGTAGGGGGCGTGAACGTGTTCCTCCTTCTTTCCGAATGTACGCTACGGCAGTGGTGTTGTCGGCTTGGACTTGTACAATTTTGTTTGTTATGAGGTGACGAAGGTGGTGTAGGTCGTTGAGAATCACCTTCGTTTCGAGGATGTTGATGTGTTCCGACTTGCAGGGGGACCAAGTTACCGAAATCTCGTGGTCTTGAATGTGGGCTCCCTATCCCGTTAATGATGCATCTGTTAGAAGGATGAGGTCTGGAGGCGGTTCGTGTAGAGGGACTGACTTGGTTAGGTTGGATTTGTCCATCCACCAGTCCAGACATTCCCATGGGAAATTTGAGTCCGAAGGTTTGGTGATGTTGGTTGTCCAATAGTGAGAGCCCAAAGTGTCGATGCGAAAGTGGTGAAAGGGGCGGGTCATCCATCTTCCGTAGGGTAGAAGGTTGGCCATGGAGTCGAGCTTTCCTATGAGTGAATTCAGGAAGGTGAGTGAGTTGTGCCGTGCCTTGACGAAGGATTGGCCGTGAGCAAAGAGGTCGGATTTCCTTTGTTGAGGGTGTTACAGCCCCCGATTCGAGGTTGAATTCTACCCCGTGGAAGGTGAAGATCTGGGAGGGGATGAGTCTCGATTTCTTCCAATTGATGCTGAATCCTAGCCCGTGGAGAAGATCTAAGGCAAGTTTTGTGTTGCGAGTGAGTTTCTTATGGTTCGGATTGTTGAGTAGGCAATCGTCGAGGAATGCATTTGCAGTGACTTGATGGCGATGAAGGTGGCTTAGTACCGGTTTTAATATCAGGGTGAAGATCCTGGGTTCTGCATTTAGGCCGAAGGGTAGGGTTTGGAATACGTAAACTACATTGAGGTACATGAAGCGAAAGTAATGGAGGAAAGCTGGGTGCAATGGGAAGTGGAGATAGGCGTCTTCTAAATCGATGAAGATGGTCCAATCTTTGGGTTTGAGTGATAGACGGATGGAATCCAGAGTCTCCATTTTGAAGTGGTCGTTGAACATTAGTTGGTTCAGCGGTTTGAGGTTGAATATCATCCTTTCGCCATCGGATTTTTTCGGTCTGAGAAAGATGGAGCTGTAGAATCCAGCCTTTAAATGATCCGGGCAGAGGCGGATTGCTCTTTTTCTGAGGAGTTCGGTTACTTCGAGCGTGAGGGCTTCTGAAGGTTGAGTTGCAAACTTCCACGGGGGCTTTGCCTAGAGGGTTGGTTTTGTTGAGGAGGGTCGAAAGCCATGGGAGACAATGGAGAGGATTGCTTTGTCGGATGTATTTGTTCCCAAGTCGGCTGGTGAGATTTTAGACGTCCGCCGACTGGTCTGGTATGTATGTAGTCAATGGTGGTGACGGGACTTGCCCCTGCTGGAGGATGTGGAATATTTGCTGCGGTTGTCCGGGATGGAACTGCGGCAGTTTCTGTTGGTGTTGTCACGGTGGTATCCACGAAAGGGCTGGTTGTTCTTTCGTGAGGATTGAGATTTCTTGCTTTGAGTGAGGTCAGTCGGCGTGTTAGGCTGGGTGCTTTGGGACCGTGGTTGAGGCGTTTCGTAGTGATACGGTTTTCGAAAGTGGTGGTCCGAAATACGTTTGGGGTTCGCCTTTGGTTTTCTGGAGATGTCAAGATTGGGCGCCATAATGTGGGGATTTGGCCTCTGAACAGGGTGTCAGACTCATTAAGAGGTAATTTGCGTAGGATGTGCTTGGTCGAGGTATTTAGGTTTGATGTGGTGCCAGGGCGATGTCACGAAGCAAGAGGCTTGAGTTAAAGAGTGCTTTGGTGAGCCAACTGAAGCTGTGAAAGGTGGCGAAAGACTATCTTTTTGAAGAGTTCAGAGATGAGAAAGTGCAGATGCTTGATGTTTCGTTTGCTTGATTCGAGGGCTAATCTTTCGCAAAGGGCGTTGATAGCGGTTCCAAGGACGTCAGCTTGGGAAGCAGCACGTAATCCTAGACGTAAGATTTTGTCGTTTTCTTTCAGAACACCAGTGGGGACATCAGCGCGCTTGGGGATAAACAGCGCCGTCCCGAAGTCCTTTTTTGCTTCAGAAGCAAGAAATTCCGATTGGAGGTAGGTTTCAAATTGTATAGGGTTGGCTGCTCCATCACCAGAGGAACGAAAGAACCAGGTTTCACGGCCATGGCGAGGTGGAGGAAGATCTTTATCCAATTCGAGAGGTTCCCCTTTCCCCAGAAGGGAGCCGCCGGTGTGAAGCAGTGTCGTGAGCAGTGTAGTGGATTGACCGATCTTTGCTTTCTCATTGTTGTTTCTTTCACGAAGGCCGAATACAAACCCCATCGATAGGCCTCTGTTCTTGTTGGATCCGATGTTGGGTGCAGGTTTGTAAAGGTAGTTGTCAGGTGTGATGGCCGCGACAGCTTTGAGAAGGTCGAATAAAGGGATGGCAGTTGGGTCGTCATTTTGCAAGGAGTCCTCGTAAGGGTCGAGCGGTTGACGTTCAAAGTTCACCTGGTGTGGAGTGTGGCGACGTGCTTCAAGGGTTGATGCCGTGGCGAGCCCGTCGTCGTGGTGGATGATGTTGAGAATGCGATGTAACTCCAATGAAGATGAAGCAGAGTGCCGTTTCTTCTTTGGTGGGGACGAGTGTGCAGATTGTTTGCGTTTGCGAGAATCGTTGTCGGAGGATGCAACCCCTTCCAGTACGAAAGAGGCATCATGTGCAGATGGAGGTGCCGCAGTGGTGGCAGAATTGGCCTTGTAGGAAAATTCCCTAATTGCTTTCTTCATGAGGCGATGAATCTCGTGGGGTGGAAGTTCATTATAAGGATGCCAGGATGTGGATGACGAAAGATCCATGGGAAGGTTCGTTGACTCCTTGACGGGTGAAGAAGAAGAGGAGCTAGACGAAAGATGGCGTTGACCACATGGAATCAGTGAGGCTGTGGATTGCTGATTCGTCGCCGAAGTCGATGGTCGGGCCGGTGAAGGGAGAATGATGACGCTTAGGTTGACCGGCGGCGGACTCGAAGGTGAGGCGGCGGCCATGTTGGACGAAAGTCTTTCAATGAAAGTGATGAAAGGTGAAGGGCGTTCTCTTTCGATCTTTTGTTCTTTCGTTCTTTCGATCTTTCGTTCTTTCGTTGTCACGATGAGGATTCAGCCAGTGTAAATCTCTCGTAATATCTTCTATTGTAAGATCTTACGGAGACACAGTGGTACGATAATAATAATCGTACCGTCGGCACAAATGATAATAATCTAACAACAGCACATAAAGCAATAAATGAGCAAAGTAAGGGAGTCCACACAAGTTCTATGATCCGAAAGCTATTTAATTCAGTTATTTAGGGTTAGGGTTATCCCTTCTTTTAAATCAGTTAAACTTCGTAATATTAAATTAAAGCACTCCTAAAATAATCGGACCAAGGGGACCAAGAGAAAGTGGGCTCTTATAAGAGATGCGCCCTTTCTTAACTCTGAACCGGACTTAGGCTGTAAAGGAGGGAAGCTCCTTTAAAATTCGGCTAAGTCCGATCGTAAAAATTACCTAACTCAGAATAAATCCGGCTAGGAATCCTGGTGCGGTCGGCTCAGAGACGGGTGGCTTTTTCGATCCAAAATCGTCGGGAGAGAGAGCGAAAAAGGCCAGGACAGTTGCTTATAAAGGGGGCCCGTATCCTGGTCTTTTGTACTGCAGAAGATACACAATTGGATGCTGCGATTACCAGGAGAGCTGATTGGCTCCCGGCTGGACTACTGATGTCTACTGAGTATCTAGATAGGGCCACATGTGGTAGCTATTAAAAGTGCATGAGGCAGAGGCCAAGTGCACTGAGTGTCGTCTGCTAAGCTAAAGCTAATGTTATTCTGATAATAATAAATGGACGTTATAAGGCTGTTGCAGTTAATAAGTTAATGTTATATTGGTAAGAAATATCAGTTGTGTAACGTTAGTTACTGATACTGATTACCGATACCGATATTTTATATCGGAAAGTGCTAATTCTTAAAATAATTACACGAGGTCCAAGGGCAGAGGAAGTCTTCAGGGCACTTTCGACGATGAATCTTCGGCACTTTCAAGTGTGCAAGTAGATCTAGAGGCGAAAGCTTGCAGGAGAGCCTTCAAGAGCGACCGTCTACGGCGAGAGCTTGAGGAAAAGAGATGGCTGCCGTGGGCGAGCTGTCTGCTTTTATAGAAGGGCTGCGCATGCGCAGTAGGGTTGCGTACTGGGCATATCTAGAGAGCGGAAAAACCTCAAGTCGTTAAAGAGCACTCAGGAACTGAATGTAATTAAATTTACATGTAGTAGAAATTTTCTACCGACGACTAGAAACTGTATTTCTTTAACAGGTTTCAGTCGCTCTTAGTAGCTATTCAACCTTTCACACTGGTGGATTAAGGTAAAAAATATATACAGGAAGAAAACGCAAGTTTCCTCTTGTTGCTTCTTGTTCATTAGGAAATAATGCGTGGAACTTACCACTGTGCCTGGGCAGAACCTGGAACAGGTTCCAGTCCAGTTTAGTAGCTGTTCGACCTTTCTCAGTGGTGGACTACGGCAACAATTGCTTCTTAGCCTTCCAATTACGAAATAATGCAAGGAACTTGCCACTGTGTTATCGGGGCGAACCCCGGTACAGGTGCCAGGTTCCAGCCCAGCTTAGTAGCTGTTGAATCATTCTCAGTGGTGGACT
>JAHWFP010196486.1:24124-44064 GCA_023313725.1 Lithobius niger | reverse complement strand
CTTGGCCTCCCTGTTAGGAAATAATGCAAGGAACTTGCCACTGTGTTACCGGGGTGGACCCTGGAACAGATTCCAGACCAGCTTAGTAGCTGTTCAACTTTTCTCAGTAGTGGACTAAGGCAACAAACATAAACAAGAAGGAAACGCAATGTGCTTCTTGGCCTCCTTGTTAGGAAATATTGCAAGGAACTTGCAACTGTGCTACCGGGGCGGACCATGGAACACGCTCCAGACCAGCTTAGTAAATGTTCAAACTTTTGCAGTGTTGAACTATGGTAACAAAAAAACTATAAAAGAAGGAAACACAAGTTGCTTGTTGGCCTTCCGATTAGGAAATAATGCAACGAACTTGCCACTGTGCTACCGGGGTGGAACCTGTCCAGGTTCCAATCCAGCTTAGTAGCTGTTAAACCTTTTCCAGTGGTGAACTAAGGTAACAAACATACACAACAAGTAAATATAATTTGGTTCTTGGCCTCCTCATTAGGGATAATGCAAGAAATTTGCAAGAGTGCTACCGGAGCAAACCTTAGTAGCTGTTCAGACTTTCTCAGTCGAGAACTAAGCTAACAAACACATACAAGAAGGAAACGCAAGTTGCTTCTTGGCTTCCGCATTAGGAAATAATGGGAGGAACTTGCAACTGTATACTGGAGCAGTCCCTGGAACTGGTTCCAGTCAAGCTTAGTAGCTGTTTAACCTTTCTCTGACAAATTTTACTTTTTCCCGCTAAAGTTCTGTTTCCGTAGTCACATTAAAAAAAACCCCCTCCTTCACAAAGTCATCAAGGACCGCGGTAGCGGTCCTTATGTAAGCCTCAGCATGAACTTCCATGTTAAACGTCAAACTTTGAACTCCTATAGTTTCGCCCAAAATTGACATAGACCAACGAAATCGGTATTTGGGGTCGTGTCGTAACTATTTCACCGCATTACAAATTTTAATGACAACAATCAAACCGTTCGGCGTCCACAGCATGGCCATTTCTTGTTGTTGTTGTTGTTGTTGTTGTTGGGACTCTTTGCCCTCACCTGGAGACCGAACCACTGAACCGATTTTCAAGTTCTATAGCTTAAAACGTAGGTCTGGACAAGGCCTAGGGCCTTTCGCAGGCTATTTTAACGTAACTACAATATTCTTGACACGGAAAGCCAAATGGGCTAAAACTTTTGCTCTCACCTAGAGTTCGAACCAAAGAACCGATTTTCAATTTGTATAGCTTAAAATGTAGGTATTAACACCGACCAGGGCCTTTTGAGCCCAATTTTGATGTGACTGCAGTATACTCGTCGGCAGAGCAATTATTATTGTAGAGCACTGGGCAGAAATCATTAATGTTGCTGTTGGGACTCTTTGTCCTAACCTGGAGATCAAATCACAGAACCGATTTTCAAGTTCTATAGCTTAAAACGTAGGTATGGACAAGGCCTAGGGCCTTTCGCAGGCTATTTTAACGCAACTACAATATTCTAGACACGGAAAGCCAAATGGGCTAAAACTTTTGCTCCCACCTAGAGATCGAACCAATGAACCGATTTTCAATTTGTATAGCTTAAAATGTAGGTATTAACACCGACCAGGGCCTTTTGAACCCGATTTTGATGTGACTGCAGTATACTCGTCGGCAGAGCAATTATTATTGCAGAGCACTGGGCAGAAATCATTAATGTTGCTGTTGGGACTCTTTGTACTCACCTGGAGATCGAACCACTGAACCGATTTTCAAGTTCTATAGCTTAAAACGTAGGTGTGGACAAGGCCTAGGGTATTTCGCATGAATGTAACTACAATATTCTTGATACGGAAAGCCAAATGCGCTAGCAATCTTGCTCTTGCCAAGAGATCGAACCAATGAACCGATTTTCAAGTTCTATAGCTTAAAACGTAGGTATGGACAAGGCCTAGGGTATTTCGCATGCTATTTTAAAGTAACTACAATATTCTTGATACAGAAAGCCAAATGGGTTAGAACTTTTGCTTTCACCTAGAGATCGAACCAATGAACCAATTTTCAATTTGTACAGCTCAAAATGTAGGTATTAACACCGATCAGGACCTTTTGAACACGATTTTGTTGTTATATCAGTATTCGCATCGGCAGAGCAATTATTATTGTAGAGCACTGGGCAGAAATCATTAAGTGGAGTAACAAATTTTTGCAGAAAACATAAATTTGGTACACAAGTCTTTCTTAACAGTAAAAATCGAACCAGCCATGGACCCCAATGAAATACCCAAAGTGCCATCAGTGCCACCCCCCCCCCCTCCCGCCCCAGAACCTCCTCGTGATGTCTCCCAGGGGTTTGGGCAACAAATTCTTATAGATCAAGCTAAAAACATGAAATTAGGTGCAAAATTCACTCTTAGTAGTATAAAACGAATCAGCCATGGAAAAGACTCTCTTATAACAGTTATTTTAAGGTGATTACAGTGTTATTTTCTGTGTTATTCTTGCTAAAACAAGAAAAAAATAAGGGATATTAGTATTAAAAAACGTTTATGCGTATAAAATACGGATGTAAGCCTTAAAAAACTTAAAACCCTAAAGGAACAGATATTAGAAAAAGACATGTAAGCCATCAACGTCGCACTAATACGTGTAAAAGAAGCTTCAGCTTGTTTTTTGGGTCGCTGGAGATTCTTTTACACGTATTAGTGCGACGCTGATGGCTTACATGTCTTTTTCTAATATCTGTTCCTTTAGGGCTTTAAGTTTTTTAAGGCTTACATCCGTATTTTATACGCATAAGCGTTTTTTAATACTAATTTGAACATCTTCCAGCATTTTTTTTTTGCTAAGCTGGGTAGATTAATTGTTTTTTTGTGTGCTGCTGAAGAATATAGCACACGAATCTGCTGATTGTTCTTCGTCAGTACATAATTAAAGATTAAGGTAAAAGAATGCGAACACGAATACAGAGAAAGATAGATTGTTACCGACTGAAAATCTGCAGAATACAGCATCATCTAGCTTTGCCTAGCACTACCTAGCACTTGCTTGCTGAAAGCAAAGATATTTCTTTTAAAGCAAAAATCAAACCACGTGCTTCTTGAACAGTGAGTGAAAACTTTGGACGCCCTCGTGTATTTTGGAGCAGGCTGTAAAGTTTAATGATATAATGGCTACTGGATGTCGCCAGAGTAGACACTTGACATTTTCTGTTTCATAGCTGGAAGATGAAATTCGCAATCGCAAAATTTAAATAAATGTCGAATTACACTAAAAAAAATTAGAAAATGAAAATTTGACAGCTCCTTTGCATATGGTTAATCAAAACCAACACTGTCCCAACTGTGTTATAAATTAATGACGAAATGGGATGAAACTAAGGTAAAGGCTATTTCACACAGTACATGACAGTACGTGACAGGATACAGCTAGCAGACAGCTAGCTTATGCTTTAGGAAAAAATTTAGAGCGGGTTGGCAGGAAAAAGCCTTTGGAGAAAGAGCAACTAAACACACCAGTGCAATATACTATCTGGCCACCCAGTCCGGAACCGACTGTGAAACCGATAATTATTCTTGGCAGTTCTCACACTCGGTCGCTCCGATGTGGAACTTACCAGATTCTGTGACCTGGTCCCAGGGCACAAGATATCTACTCTAAAATGGCTAGTATATTGACAACAACTAAGGAAGAAGCAGATTTTGTCGTTTGCGTGGGCTGAAATAACATCGCATGTGACCCACCAACCCTATCGTCTCCCATATCGAAAAAAATACTGCTTAATTTTGAAACCATCGACCAGATGTGAAGATTACTGTTGTTGGTCTTCTCCCAAGACTCCTGCATCGTAATATTTCTGAGCACAAACTTACAACTCATGCCATCCCCCTTTTGCGTAATCTATGTATTGAAGCAAATTTCAACTTTGCATCTATTGACCACGATATTGTCTTGTCCGAGATGGGATGCATCTCACCAGAAGGAGAAGGAGGGACTCCAACACGAAATTTGTTCATTCCACTTGGTGAAGAAAAACAGATTAAAATATTGTGGTTTTTAGGTGCATCTTGTAGAACGCACGTAGTCTTATATTAGTAAGACTCTGAATTGGTTTTATGCTCTGCTAGCAACCTTGGTATATGATATGGTATTTGTTGTTGAGACTTGGCTGAAGGATTGTGTAACGGATTCGATGATAGTGAGTGGGCTTCCCTATCGAGTTTTCAGGAGGGACCAAAACGGGAGGGCTGGAGGCATTCCCTTCTGCATCCCGGGAGCACTTGTATTTGGTCACTGATTCTGTTGGGAAGGAGGGTGAGATGGTTTCCTGTATCTTGCCAAACCATAAAGTTCAATTTTTGTTAGGTTACTTACCTGATGGTTACTCCGAGCCCAATATCCATTTGTTAACCGCGTTTTTAGTGAATTCTGTAAAGCTATATCTCTCTTCTATTATACTAGGTGATTACAATTTGTCCACGGTGAACTGGGTACTAGGCACTGCCTCGGCCCGATCACATCGCATTTTCTTAGAGAACATTGCAGCACTGGGTTGAAACCAACTTACTGTGGAGCCGACAAGAGGTGGACGTATTTCGAATTTGACTTTTTCTGGGAATGAGCGACGTGTTTATAATATTTTTGTAACTGAAAACCTGGGTAGTTGTGACCATTGCATGGTGGAATTCATGGTAAATTATGCGTTCTTTAGTAGGGTAAATATGACTCATACCCCTCAACAAATTGCAAGAAAACGTTTTATGACTGTTTTCCGTACCTTAAGGTATGTAGAATAACATACCAAAAGTAGGCAAAAACTGGATCCCCAGAAACCGCAGCCATTTGGAAAAATGGTGGATATTAGTGCCAAAATTCGGTTTTTCCAATTTATCTCCTGAACGAAGACTTCTACACGAAAATTTTGAGAGAGCAAAGTTAAAGCGAATTAAATTCCCCAAAGGAAAATATCATTTTTCATGTACACTGAACCGTTACCGAGTTACGTCCACTTGCATACGGCACACCTCCGCCATGAATGGTGATGGACCATTTTCAACTTTCAACTGCTATTCTGACGTTTATAATTTAGGTGGACGACTCCATTATGATTCATTCAAAAGGTGGGGATGTCTTCTTTGCATCAAAGGTAAATAAAAGGGTTTATCATTGCTAGGGCCCAAGCTATGCCGTTTTATTGGGGACGGGTTCACCAGTCACCGTTCGATTTTTCGATCATTTTCAACTTTCAACTGCAATTATGACGTTTCTAATTTCAGTGGATGATTCGAATTAGATTCATTCGAAAGGTGAAAATGTCCTCTTTTCATCAAGGGTAATTAAAAGGGTTTAAGGGTAGGTAGGGTAATTAAAAGGGTTAAAAGGGTAGGTATCGAGCTAGGCCCATTTTACTAGCGGCTGGTGTCACAGTCACCGTTTGATTTGATGCTTACTGTCGACTTTCAACTGCTGTTCTGACGATTCTAATTTAGGTGGACGACTCCAATTAGATTCATTCAAAAGAAGACATTCCCACCCTTCGAATAAACCTATTTGAAGTCATCCACCTAAATTACAAAGGTCGGAATGGCAATTTAAAGTTTAAAATGTGCAAAAAATCGAACGATGACTGTGATACCAGCCCCTAATAAAAAGGGCGTAGCTCGGTCCCTAACAATGATAAAGCCTTTTATTTATTCTTGATGCAAAAAAGACATCCCCAGCCTTTGAATGAATCTAAGTGTAGTCCTCCACCAATAATAGACACTAAGCAACAGCAGTTGAGAGTTGAAAATATATTAACTGAGCAAAAAACGGCTTCGCCGTTTAGAAAAAAAAACATTAGAGCTCGTATCCCCATACTCACAGCCCTGAAGGTACACGAATAAAAACGGATTAGAGTTCACTCGAACGCAATGAACTATAATTTATGTTAATTTTGTGTATGCATTTTTATCTTTCAATTTTATAGCGTTTTGCATAAGCATAAGCATTTTGTTTATGGCACCTATTTTTTGTGTGTTTGTGGGTTTACGTTTTGCGAATTGGAGTTCAAATTATAGTTCGTTGCGTTCGAGTCAACTCTAATCCGTTTTTATTCGTGTACCTTCAGGGCTGTGAGTATGGGGATACGAGTTCTAATGTTTTTTTTTTCTAAATGGCGAAGGCGTTTTTTGCTTAGTTAATTTGTTGGCTTTTTTCGCTTCCATTTTATATGTGTCCCCTGTCCACCGATTTTTGTTTTCGAAAAAACGGAACATTAGAAATGGATACTTATGTTTAGGTTCCACCGAAGGTATGTCCCATGATTATTATTTGATGGCAACACATTAGCGTATTTCTGTGTATTGCATGCGTCATCTCGATGAGTAGTTGATTCTGGATTGTTTCAGTATCATGGCAACAATCGCGGAAACAATTCAACTGGCTTCCCGAAGCCCGCATTGAAAAAGTAAATAAGTCACTCAGTCATGTCGGCCGTCCAATTTTGAGGCCTCAAAATTCCAGACTTCGCACCCTACGGTTTAAAACATGAAGATTTAAGGAAAAATCAAGACCATTTAATTTTGGTTCTCCACAACGAGCTAGCTGACTCAAACAACGACAATGTTAGTTTCCCGGCACCCAACCATTGTTGCATCTTCCAATCCAATCCAATGTACTTTAATGGGGACTCGGCCCTATGCCACGCGCCCACCCTAAGAAAATACTACACATAAAGAACCATACCAACACCTACTACAACATCAACCATCTGTTGCATCTTGTTCGAGTGAGCTATAATCCGATATTGTGCGCCTCGCCTACTGTTACCCTATTGTTACATGTTGCAGCATTGTAACATTTTGACATTGTTATTGCATCGGAAATGCTTTCGGCTCCTGGTAAATGTAGAACGAATAGTTCTGTTGGTATTTACCAGATATCATATGGGGATCTCCAAGCTCTATCTGCAGACAGACGGCAGGCTCTGTTGAAGCTTTATCAGTGCCTATTTGATGGGGGCCCTATTCCTGCCTCGTGGAGGTTTACGGTCCTGATCGCAGTTCACAAGCGTGGCAGTGCACGTTCTGACCTTCGTAACTACCGCCCTATAGCATTGTTATCGTATGTGCGCAAGGTCTATGAGAGGATGTTGGTGTTTCGTCTCCACCAGGCAGTTTGGGTACAGGACTGGGCGCAGCGCTGAGGATGCTGTCTTGTTTCTTCTGTCTGGTGTTAGGGAGGTGTGGGCGCACGGGCTGGCTGCTGTCGCAGTTTTCCTGGATATCAGGGCAGCTTATGACAGGGTCAGCATGGCGTGGGTTCAGGCTTCGGTATATCGGATGAGTGTGGGCAGAAAATTGTCTGATGCCATCTTGTCTTTGCTTGGACTTTTGGTACAAAAGTGAATAGGTCCTGGTCGATTCAGTGTGTCACAGACAGAGGGCTGCCGCAGGGCAGCTGCCTCAGTCCTGTCTTGTTTGCCATGGCAATAAACGAGGTCCTTGTTGAACTTCAGCAAAGCAACAACATTGTCTGTTACGCAGATGATGTTGCGCTTTGGTTCATCGCTGATGATCCGTGTAAGCTCTCTGGCCTGATTGAGGGTGTGTTGTCTGGGGTTGTTGGTAAATTGGCTGTGCGGGGTCTGGCTCTGGCTTCTGCGAAAACGGAGCTATTAATTTTTTCCAAGTTGCAGAGTGTTAGGTCAGCATCTCTCAGTGTCTGTGTGAGTGGTGTTCGTATTCAAAGTGTTCAGCAAGTTAAATACCTTGGAGTCTGGCTGGATGGCGGCCTAGAGTGGGTTGAGCATGCGAAGGTTCTTCGGAGCAAGGTTGCTAGTCGTCTACTGATTTTAAAAGCACTTGTTCAGCACAATGGCGTACGGCGTGGCATGGTAATGTCTGCGTTCCGTGTGCATGTTAGGTCCTCTCTGGACTATCATCTGACTTTCCTTGCTGGGGCACTGAAGCATTTGCGTGGTTTGCAAACGGTGGTGAATGACTGCTTAAGAGTTGTTACTGGCTGTCTGGTTTCGACCCCTGTCCAAGCATTGTGGGTTGAGGCTGGAGAGCCACCACTGAATCTCCGTGCTGAGGAGCTTCTTGTATCACTGTACCTGCGCAACATCAGTCGTGGGAGGTCGGACCCTGTTGCACGGATTTTGCTTGACTACCTGCAGCATCAGGACAGGGAGTGCAGAATCTTAGGCGTAGGAGGTTTCGGCATGTCCTTGTTGGCTGTACCGGGCTTAGCTCCGCTCCTAAATGTCGTCTCAGTCTGTCCACCGTGCCCGTGGCTGTGGGCTCCTGAGCTCTATAGTTTGCTGCGCCCTAGGTGTGCTGAGGCTTGTCGGATTTTCTGCGACGCCTCTTACAGGTTAGATTCAAGCACTGGGGGAATTGGAGTCTACATTCCTCGGCTCAAGCTGGTGGTTAAGCGTGCTCTAACAGGAGTACACTCGAGCTTTGTTTGTGAACTGGCTGCTGTTTCGGTGGCCCTTGACATTGCTACTGACTTAGAGCTGCCCATGTTCTCCATCATCACCGACTCCCAGTCATGAATTTACTCGATTAGGGCAGCGGTCCAGTCAATGAGGTTTGATGATTCCATGGTTTTCTGTCTGTTGGAAACTGTGGACCGCCACTCAAAACGGAATACCAAAGTTGGAGTGGGTGAAGGGCCACAGCGGTGAAACAGGGAATGAGTATGCGGATGCGGCTGCAAAGGAGGCTGTCTAATCTGTCCTGTGCACTGCTCACCTTGTGCAGTCAGTGCGCTTGCATAAAAAGCCTCTGCGTGTGCGAACGCTTCGTCTGTGGGATAGGCTTGGAGCAGTGCCACCACGGGCAGAGTTTTCCATCAGTTAGCTCCTGTATGCTCTTATGATGTTGCTTTAGATAGTCTGCCCTTCTGGGCAGCGCGCATTGTTGCACGGCTACGCACGGGACACTCGCTACTCCCAGCGTACAGGTGGCGTCTTGGCTGGCATCATCAGTCATCATGCAGGTGTGGTAGAGATGGCACGGTGCAACACTTTCTCCTGGAGTGTGTGCTTCATGGCGATGCGCGAGACTTGCTGAGACGGAAGATTAGCGGTATTATGTCCTTGGAGGGTTTGCTCTGGACAAGTGAAAGGAAACATAACATTAAATGTTGGTTAGCGGTGGCTATGTATGCGCGAGCGACTGGAGTGCGACTGTGAGCTCTCTCATCCACTTCTGTTTCCATGTAGCTTGATGGTAGTAGTAATAGGGGTGGTGGTAATGGGATCAGGCTATGTATGGCTTTCTTGAGTCTGCACATGTATTCGGCTACACTCATGTGGTTGTGGTTTCCTTGTGTCTTTGTATCTCTGTATCGTTGTATTAGATTTTAGGGTGGGCGTGTGGCCTAGGGCCGAGGCCCCAATAAAGCAACGGAATTCACCGCCGCCTCCTGTCTAATTTTCTGAAATTCTCGTGCGCAAACGAACTCTAATTACAGTTCGTTTGCGCACGAGAATTTCAGAAAATTGGACAGTAGGAGGCGGCGGCGGAGCGGCTAACAATATCAAAATGTTACAATGCTGCAACATGTAACAATGGGGTAACAATAGGCGAGACGCACAATGTAGGATTATAGCTCACTCGAACAACATGCATCTTGTTCGAGTGAGCTATAATCCTACATTGTGCGATACAATGGTTGAGTGTCGGGAAAGTAAATTGTCGTTGTTTGAGTTAGCTAGCTAGTTGTGGAGAACCGAAATTAAATGGTCTTCGTTTTTCCTTAAATCTGCAAGTTTTAAACCGTAGGGTGCGAAGTCTTAAATTTTGAGGCCTAAAAATCGGACGGCCGACATGACTGAGCGACTTATTTACTTTTTCAATGCGGGCTTCGGGAAGCCAGTTGAATTGTTTCCGCGGTTAATTGCCATGATACTGCAACAATCCAGAATCAACTACTCATCGAGATGACGCATGCTAAATCTAGACACACGCTAATGTGTTGCCATCAAATAATAATCATGGGACAAACCTTGGGCGGAACCTTAACATAAGTATGCATTTCTAATCTTCCGTTTTTTCGAAAACAAAAGTCGGTGGACAGTGGACACATGATAGATCACAATAAAACGGAAGCGAAAAAAGCCAACAATTAACTGAGCAAAAAACGGCTTCGCCGTTTAGGAAAAAACAGAGCTCGTATCCCCATACTCACAGCCGTGAAGGTATACGAATAAAAACGGATTAGAGTTCACTCGAACGCAACGAACTATAATTTGAACTCTAATTCGCAAAACGTAAACCCACAAACACACACAAAATAATGCCATAAACAGCAAAACGCTACAAAATTTAAAGATAAATGCATACCGTACACAAAAGGAACACGTAATTACCCAAACAAACTCGAAATAACCACCTCAAACGACCTTCAAACACAAACACAGGCAAAAAACTGATTAAACTAGGAATCTGCTTGTTTCACAAATTATAAATGCATTCAAATACACATATACCCACTTGCGTACACGCTCAAACACCGAAAAATTAAACTTTTCTAACATAAACTGCGCTTTCTTTCTGACATAACCACTGATCAAAAACAGTCCTTGATTCCTGGTGTTGGAGTTCAAATACAGTTCGTTGCGTTCGAGTGAACTCTAATCCGTTTTTATTCGTGTACCTTCAGGGCTGTGAGTATGGGGATACGAGCTCTAAAGTTTTTTGCTCAGTTTGAAGCCGTTTTTTGCTCAGTTAATTTGTTGGCTTTTTTCGTTTCCATTTTATCTGTGTCCACTGTCAACCGATTTTTGTTTTCGAAAAAAAGGAACATTAGAAATGGATACTTATGTTTAGGTTCCGCCGAAGGTTTGTCCCATGATTATTATTTGATGGCAACACATAGCGTGTGTCTAGATTTAGCATGCCTCATCTCGATGAGTTAAACGGGACGGAAAGCCAATGGGCTCGAAATTGGTTAACTAAATACGGATGCAAACCTATTTACGTTGCCTTTTGGACTTATATGTCAGACTGCCTGAGCGGGGAATCGAACCCAGGACCTCTGAAATCAAAGGCCAAGGCCCTACCGCTAAGCCAGACTGACACAGCCATTTAGGCCATTTAGGCCGTGTCAGAGGTCCTGGGTTCGATTCCCCGCTCAGGCAGTCTGACATATAAGTCCAAAAGGCAACGTAAATAGGTTTGCATCCGTATTTAGTTAACCAATTTCGAGCCCATTGGCTTTCCGTCCCGTTTAACCCATTATTTCACGCTTCTTGTGTGTTCCTTTCGGCTTTACTGGTGTGTGGCGCGCAATCAAGCGCCCCTCCAGTGGCGATTGGAAAAAGTGTATGCTTACATGTATATGTGTGCGTGTTAAATGCTGCCTATGGACGTTTCCTTTTAACGGCCGTGTCAATCTGGCTTAGCGGTAGGGCCTTGGCCTTTGATTTCAGAGGTCCTGGGTTCGATTCCCCGCTCAGGCAGTCTGACATATAAGTCCAAAAGGCAACGTACATAGGTTTGCATCCGTATTTAGTAATCTCGATGAGTAGTTGATTCTGGATTATTTCACTATCGTGGCAACAATCGCGGAAACAATTCAACTGGTTTCCCGAAACCCTCATTGAAAAAGTAAATAAGTCACTCAGTCATGTCGGCCGCCCAATAGGCCTCAAAATTCCAGACTTCGCACCCTACGGTTTAAAACTTGAAGATTTAAGGAAAGATCAAGACCATTTAATTTGGTTCTTCACAACAAGCTAGCTAACTCAAACAACGACAATGCTAGTTTCCCGGCACCCAACCATTGTTGCATCTTGTTCGAGTGAGCTATAATCCGATATTGTGCGCTTCGCCTACTGTTACCCTATTGTCACATGTTGCAGCATTGTAACATTTTGACATTGTTAGCCGCTCCGCCGCCTCCTCCTCCTGTACAGTTTTCTGAAATTCTCGTGTGCAAACGAACTCTAATAAGCACTGCTTGCCGGCAGTGCTAATGAAAATTTGAACAGTGGCTGTGATACAAGCCAATAGTAAAATGGTCGTAGCTCGGTCCCTAACAATGAGAGACCCTTTTAATTACCCTTGATGGAAAGAATACATTCGCATCTTTCGAATGAATCTAATTGAAGTCGTCCACCTAAATTAGAATCGTCAGAATAGCAGTTGAAAGCCAACAGCGAGTGAAAAATCGTACGATGACTGTGAAACCAGCACCAAGTAAAAAGGGCCTAGCTCTGTACCTACCAATGATGAATCCTTTTAATTACCCTTGATGAAAATAAGACATTCCCACCTTTCGAATGAATCTAATTGGATTCATTCATCTGAATTAGAAACGTCAGAATTGCAGTTGAAAGTTGAAAATGAGCGAAAAATCGAACGGTGACTGTGATACCAGCCCCCATTAAAACGGGTATAGCTCGGTCCCTAGTAATGATAGACCCTTTTATTTACCCTTGATGCAAAGAAGGCATTCCCACCTTTCGAATGAATCAAATTGGAGCCGACCACCTAAATTATAAACGTAAGAATAGCAGTTGAAAGTTGAAAATGATCCACCACCATTGATGGCGGAGGTGTGCCGTATGCAAGTGGACGTAACTCGGTAACGGTTCAGTGTACATGAAAAATTATAAGAACCTTTCCTTGTGGAAATTTAATTCTCTTTAACTTTGCTCTCTTGAAATTTTCGTATAGAATTCTCCGTTCAGGAGAATTGGAAAAACCGAAATTTGGCACTAATTTCTGCCATTTTTCCAAAATGGTGGCAGTTTCTGGGGCTCCCATTTTTGCCTACTTTTGGTATGTTATTTTACATAACTTAAGCTACGGAAAACAGTCATGAAACGTTTTCTTGCAGTTTGTTTTGGGTTCAGATATAAGTAATTATCCTACTACTTACTGATTGTGGATTTGAAACACGTGGTTACAAAAGTAAATTTTTATGAACTGCAAAACCATCTTAGTCACACTGATTTGGGACGTTGCCTATCTGGATGTGGGGGTGATGTTAACACTATGTGGAAATTAAAGCCCTTGGGAATAAAAAACTTCGACTCTGGCATATGCTTAAATCTGATAAGACTCAACAGGCAATCACAAATTATCAGACCTGCCACCTACAATATTCCGCCTTGGTTGAAGTGTGGCAAACGAAGGAAGAAAAAAGTGTTTTGGCAGAAGGAAACTTGTCTGCCCACCTTCATTCAGGGGCGACGCTGAACCCGGGCCTACCCGGGCAAAATAACAGTGTCCGGACCCGTGCCCTGGTAAAAAAATTATCAGTTATCGAGTCGTTTGTAAAAAGGTTTCAACTATTGTGTCGTCCGCTGCCTGTACAGCATTGACCGCAATGCAGCGGCCTGCTGAACAGAATACCGAGCTACGCTGCACTGCACAGCGCATTGTTGTAGCATGTAATAATATTGCATAGGCTTGTGCCGACGTCTAAGCGGTTCTCATTGGCGGCTGACATTGTAGATAAAAATGCTGGGACATGTTGTTAACGTTGGCGCCTTTGGCGTTGTTTGGGAACTCGAGATATGAGAGATGTTGTTGAGACCAATCTGTGGTAGAGACGAGATATGAGAGATGCTGTTGAGACAAAATCATCATCTTGACGTAAATAATGTGTTTTTTTTATTGTAGTAGTCGGGTACATGTCAGCTATGTCTCGTTGGCTCCCAACATGACATTGTATTACATCATGATAACGATTTTGTCTCATCGGAGTCTAGTTTGAATTACTGAACAAGAGGGTTGTTAGATGTTAGAGGCCGTGCGTGAACAAAGTATGGTGCGTAATTAAAGTCCAACTGCGTCTACTGAAACATTATTGTGCTTGGTAAATGCTTCCGATCGGTGGGGCGGATTGTAAATAGCCCCCCAAAAAAGAAGTTCTCAAAGGTTGCCCCTCCACCCTTTCCTAATACAAATTCGGACCTGGCGCCACCCCTCCCTTCATTTATATAAAAAAAGACAGGCTGTTTGTAAACTACCACCTTTACTTGTGGGTGACGTATACTATGAAACGGAAAACCAAGTGAAAGCTAATAGTTTTAATAACATTTTTCCAATGCTCAACGCTTAAGTGCGAGCATTTCCAATTGTGGAGCACAGGTGTACCAACGCGCATGTTTTGATGCTTTCAGGCGTCACGCAAATAACTACTGGACCTAGGTCGGTGAGCGTCGAGCGATGCTCGCACGCTTAGTTGTTGCATGCTTGGATAAGAAAACGGCAGCGTCAACGTTTTCCATCGTCGCCACAAGAAAGGAAAACGTGGTGTGTTAAAAGGTTGAATGCTCAAAATAAACGGTCAAATATCTTTATTACAGTGACCTTGACCCGTATGGCATCGAATCTTGCCGTTGTAGAAGTGTGAAGTTGTGAAACAGCATATGGTAGGGTAAATATATGTCGATTTTTTGCTGTACCCAAAACAAACTGCAAGAAAACGTTTCATGACTATTTTTCGTAGCTTAAGGTATGTAAAATAACATACCAAAATTAGGCAAAAATCGGAGCCCCAGAAACCGCCGCCATTTTGGAAAAATGGCAGAAATTAGTGCCAAATTTCGGTTTTTCTAATTCGGCTGAACGGAGACTTCTACACGAAAATTTCAAGAGAGCAAAGTTAAAGAGAATTAAATTTCCCAAAGGAAAGGTTAGTATAATTTTTCATGTACACTGAACCGTTACCGAGTTACATCCACTTGCTTCCGGCACACCTCCGCCATCAATGGCGGTGGATCATTTTCAACTTTCAACTGCTATTCTTACGTTTATAATTTAGGTGGTCGGCTCCAATTTGATTCATTCGAAAGGTGGGAATGCCTTCTTTGCATCAAGGGTAAATAAAAGGGTCTATCATTACTAGGGACCGAGCTATACCCGTTTTAATGGGGGCTGGTATCACAGTCACCGTTCGATTTTTCGCTCATTTTCAACAGTAATTCTGACGTTTCTAATACAGGTGGATGACTCCAATTAGATTCATTCGAAAGGTGGGAATGTCTTATTTTCATCAAGGGTAATTAAAAGGATTCATCATTGGTAGATACAGAGCTAGGCCCTTTTTACTTAGCGCTGGTTTCACAGTCATCGTTCGAATTTTCGCTCGCTGTTGGCTTTCAACTGCTATTCTGACGATTCTAATTTAGGTGGACGACTTCAATTAGATTCATTCGAAAGATGGGAATGTATTATTTGCATCAATGGTAATTAAAAGGGTCTCTTATTGTTAGGAACCGAGCTACAACCATTTTACTATTGGCTTGTATCACAGCCACTGTTCAAATTTTCATTTATTTTCAACTCTCAACTGCTGTTGCGAAGTGTCTATTATTGGTGGAGGACTACAATTAGATTCTTTCAAAAGGTGGGAATGTTTTTTTTGCATCAAGGATAAATAAAAGGCTTTATCAGTGTTAGGGACCGAGCTACGCCCTTTTTACTAAGGGCTGGTATCACAGTCACCGTTCGATTTTTTGCTCATTTTTAACTTTAAAATACCATTCCGACCTTTGTAATTTAGGTGGATGACTTCAAATAGGTTTATTCGAAGGGTGGGAATGTCTTCTTTTGAATGAATCTAATTGGAGTCGTCCACCTAAATTAAAGTGGTCAGAACAGCAGTTGAAAGTCGACAGCAAGCGACAAATCGAACGGCGACTGTGACACCAGCCCCTAGTAAAATGGGCCTAGCTCGATACCTGCCAATGGTAAACCCTTTACCTTTGATGAAAAGAAGACATTCTCACCTTTCGAATGAATCCGATTGTAGTCATCCACCTAAATTACATACGTCGGAATAGCAGTTTAAAATTAAAAATGAGCATAAAATCGAACGGTGACTGTGATACCAGCCTCTAGTAAAAAGGTCCTTGCTCTGTACCTACCAATGATAAATTCGTTTAATTACCCTTGATGAATAGAAGACATTCCCACCTTTCAAATGAACCTAATTTGAATCATCCACCTAAATTAGAAACGTCATAATCGCACTTGAAAGTTGAAAATAGACGAAAAATCGAACGGTGACTGGTGAACCAATCCCCAATAAAACGGTCATAGCTTGGTCCCTAGCAATGATAAACCCTTTTATTTACCCTTGATGCAAAGAAGACATCCCTTCCTTTCGAATGAATTAAATTGGAGTCGCCAATTATAAACGTCAGAATAGCAGTTGAAAGTTGAAAATGATCCACCACCATTGATGGCGGAGGTGTGCCGTATGCAAGTGGACGTAACTCGGTAACGGTTCAGTGTACATGAAAAATGATAAGAACCTTTCCTTTGGGAAATATAATTCGCTTTAACTTTGCGCTCTTGAAATTTTCGTGTAGAAGTCTCCGTTCAGGAGATAAATTGGAAAAACCTAATTTTGGCTCTAATATCCATTATTTTTCCAAAATAGCGGCAGTTTCTGGGGCTCCAATTTTTGCCTACTTTTGGTATGTTATTCTACATACCTTAAGGTAGGGAAAATAGTCATAAAACGTTTTCTTGCAATTTGTTGAGGGTTACGAGTCATATTTACCCTACTAATAGTTGGATCCGAGTAGCGGCCAGCATTAGCAACCTCACGCACCTGCTCCGTGTCTGATTGTAAATGAAAGATCGTTTGTCAATGACTGTCGCGAACGGGCCAAGCAGACTGTGCGCGCGCACTGCTTTGCTCATGAACTGGCGTACGCGTCGCGCTTCAAATGTCACGCTCACGCGCCAGCGTATAAATGGGCTCTTATACGATCTTGTAATAACGTCCGTTTCACTGTTCCATAGGTAATCATCATCTTATGTTCCATTGGTTCACACCTACCCAGTTCACATTCTCCGCCTTTCTCTACTAGCAAACAGACTTTGGGCCTACTGTAGGCGGAGCTGATACACATTTATTTGTACCTTCTCTCATTTTAATGGCTTTGCAAAGGTTCCTTAAAAATCTGGGTTCAATAGTTAGTGATCACTCAGCTACGTTTGTGCGTTTTGCCGTTTTGCTCTTTGCAGGCCTTTTTCACATTTTAGTATTTTTTTAAGGTAAGCCTAAGAAGTTACATATAAATTTTAAGAGGCTTTCCTTTACTCCCACATTAGTTTCTGTATCTTTTTTTTACCGCTTTTTCTACCATGGCTGCCATCTAAAATTAAAATGGTACGTTAACTGTTGTGGTTAACGTGCCACTGCCACTGCCAATAATGGTTGCATTGTTTATATTTATTGCAGAGTATCTTTCCTAAGGTTAAAATATTAATAACTAGCTGTACCCCCGGCTCTAGACGGTTCCCGCATACCTCAGCGAAATACTGTAGTGGGAAATATGGAATGAAAAGGGTGCCGACTGCCCCCTGCTTCCTCCTCCGAACTTCCCTGTGGCCTACCCAGTTGTATGGTCTAATTTTCCCCATGTCCCCCCCCCCCCCCGTAGCCCCTTTCCCGTACCGCACCGCCTCCCCCGTCCCCGACCCGAATTCCTGTATTGAGTGGTCTGAATATCCCCATCCCCGCTCCTCCTCCATTTTAATCCATGCTGATTTGTTTTGTTGTGGAAGTAAATGTTTTTTCTCAACGGAGGACGCTCTCCGTTCTGATACCAAGCGCAATAAACCCAACAACGGTCGTGCATGCAGTGATTGTTACTGAACCAACTTTGAAACTCTGCAAGTCGGCTCTAAGAGGTAGCATTATTAAAGCAATATTTCGATTGTTACTGATTGTTACAGGCCACATCCGTTTGTTTCACATTGTCGGTCGCTCGCCCTACTTTCATTGTAGTGCATAATGATAATGATGAATATTATAAAGCATTTAACTAAACGCCAAACAATCATCAGTAACGAAAGTATTTACAATAATCAAAAGATTCAATAGATCCGTGGCTCCCTATGCTGCCTCTTACGACAATGTTGAAGCGCACACCTCTAGGCTAGTCAATTTCAGCGAAAAAATGGCGAAACCCGGAACTAATTGTAATAGAAGTAAACTTTTGTTTCTGCCTCAGAAAAACCTGCTGAAGAACATACTAAAAGTCTAGAAAAATGTAAGTGGCGGAAGAGGTCTAAAATGGCTGCCATCTTGGAAAATTGGCTTCCGGTTGTTGTTTTCGGCATATATCTCGTTAGTCGTCACTCCTACGACAAATTCGACTTTGAACAAAATTAAAGTACACAAAATTTCCTTCAAAACATGTCCTATTTACTGTTTATCTTGGAACAATGGTTCGGTTGATATGAAGCATTTTAGCAGTTATCATTGCACAAAATAAGTCTTTGTGTTTTGAAATATAAAATCACCTGTACCATTAACAGCGAAATCATGTGAGATTTCTATGTAACAAAAGCCTACGTCGTTCACAATTATTGTTAGTAAGGGTCAGCCTAGGGTCTCTGTGTTAAACTCTTAACTTTGAGAGCTTATAACGCCGTCAAAAGTCAACATAAAAAACCAAATTTGGAATCCAACCTCGACTAGTCAAGGCCTCTCTACAGTCCAAAAATTGTAAAATTTGGTCCAGCCAAATCCGAGATTCAGAGAGGGACCAAATAGACAACTTCTTGTTCTGCTTCTTCTTCTGCTTCTTCTTCTTGTTGTTCTGGGGATACTTTCGTCTGTCCCCTCTACAGGTCAAACCATTTGCCCTATGAAGCTGGTTCTTAGCTCATTTAACAGGTATTGCTCTGTAGATGTGCCCTTCCCATAAAGCATTTTCTAATTGGTCAAGTGGTTCAGGGGTTATAGAGCTCTAAACGCCCAGATTGATTGTTTTACATTGTTTTAAACATTGTTATTATGCAACAATGCCAATTAGCAAACGCCAGCTGCAAGACTGAAGATTAAAGGATTTGTTTCTATTATTAACACTGGCGATAGCCAGTGTTAGTAAGGGTCGACCTAGGACCTCTGTGTTAAACTCTCAACTTTGAGAGCTTATAACTCCGTCAAAAGTAAACATATTTAAACCAAATTTGGAATCTAGCCTTGACTAGTAAAGGCCTGTCTGCAGTCCAAAAATTGTGAAATTCGGTCCAGCCAAACCCGAGATGCAGACTGGGGCCAAATAGACAACTTCTTGTTCTGCTTCTTCTTAATGTTGTTGTTGTTCTGGGGATACTTTCGTCTGTCCTCTCTACAGGTCAAACCATTTGTCCTATAAAGCTGGTTCTTAGCTCATTTTACAGGTATTGCTCTGTAGATGTGCCCTTTTCATAAGGCCTTTTCTAATTGGTCAAGTGGTTCAGGGGTTACAGAGCTCTAAACCACCAGATTGATTGTTTTACATTGTTTTAAACATTGTTATTATGCAACAATACCAATTAGCAAACGCCAGCTGCAAGACAGACTGAAGATTAAAGGATTTGTTTCTATTGTTACCATTGGCGATAGCCAGATTAGTAAGGGTCAGCCTAGAGTCTCTTGTGTTAAACTATCAGCTTTGACCGTCAACTGCACAGTTTAGCTGCAATTCTAAAAGTAACACGAATTAATAAACAAAAACGGAACGTTAAATGTTTAGAGTAAGGATCTAAAAGTTAAAACCTATAAGGAACACGGACAAGCTTTGACAGTCAGGGTCTAGGTGTAAAATTTTGTCAGTAAGAGGCTGGTAAGCATTAGACCCTTACTACCCGGTAGTCAGCAATAAATACATTTTGACGAAAACTGGAATTCCGCCTACAATGACCCATGTGATGATCAAGTGGTAGTATGGTTATACGTTTCCTGCTTTGCTTTACGTTAAAAATCATTTTTCAATTTAGTAACATGCCAGCATATTCGTAGCAGAGAGCATCATGGTAATCCTCTACCATAAATCTACAAAATATAATAAAAAATTCTAAAGCATCAAAAGACAAAATGCCAAACTTCACAAGAAAATTGTGTTATTAAAGTTCGTAACAATATTCTAATAACAAAGAAAACCTGCTACAACCATTCATACACACGTTCAGTCCGAAGAGACTAGAACTAAGCTAACCACCGGGTAGCAAGGGTCTAATGCTTACCAGCCTCT
>JAHWFP010196486.1:0-18061 GCA_023313725.1 Lithobius niger | reverse complement strand
TCTGTCCATCAATCCTAACCGAAATTGTTTAACCTAGAAAGGGACCGTCCTATGCCCACTGAAAGGTAAGAGAGATAGCGGTGAAAGGGTATTTTGATTTTCGAATTCAAAGTGCTCTTAGAGCCCTCTAATAGCTCGAAATGGTCATGATTAGGATTTTTCTGAAAGGTGGGGATCTATTTTTTTCCATCAATCCTAACCGAAATTGTTTAGCTTAGGTAGAAATACGAATATGAGCAATAAAATGGTACCTTGAAATTGAAAGTAGCCGCTACACCAATTGCAGTTACACGTTCAAAGGGGAGTAGGCCGGTCCCAATCTAAGCTAAACAAGTTCAGTTAGAACTGACGGAAAGAATAGATTCCAACCCTTCAGAAAATCCTAAGCATGTCCATTTAGGGTGTATTAGAGGGCTCGCAAGAGCACTTTGAACACGAAAATGACTACAACAACCAATTGAAAAAAGGAGCATTCACACGAATTAAGGGTGATGGACTTTAAATACGATTTTCGGGTTAAAGATTGATTTTACGTAAAAGATGTATATCACCCTTCCTGTCCAGAATTGTGTCCAGAATATTTTTGTTTCACATTATACTCTTGATTTGTTGACGGTTAAGGAGTTACAGCAAGAAAAAAAACGTTTTTGAGGGGTTAAATCACCCACTTCCCCTCAGATGGTGGCCATTTTAGACCTCTCTCGTCAATTAGATTTTTCTAGACTTTTAGTACGTTGTTCAGCGTGTATTTCTGAGTCAGAAACAGCTAAGTTTACTTCTATTACAATTAGTTCAGGTATGAATGTAAATTGACTAGCCTACAACAATATCGAAAGGAACAGCGTGATGTAAACCATGAAGCAGCCAAGAGTCCGGCGTAGAAATATAATAATTGTGAACGACGTAGGCTTTTGTTACATAGAAATCTCACATGATAACGCTGTTTACGGCGCAGGTGATTTTATATTTCAACAGCAGATTTATTTTGTGCGATTTCCAGTTAAAATGCTTCATATCAACCGAACCATTGTTCCAAGATAAACAGTAAATAGGACATGTTTTGAAGGAAATTTTGTGTACTTTAATTTTGTTCGGAGTCAATTTTGTCGCAGGAGTGACGAGTAACGAGATATATGCGGAAAACAACAACCGGAAGCCACTTTTCCAAGATGGCGGCCATTTTGCCTTTTCTGCCACTTAGATTTTTGTAGACTTTTAGTATGTTGTTCAGCCATGTTTTTCTGGGCCAGAAACAGCAAACTTTACTTCTATTACAATTGCTTCTAGGTATAAGTGCAAATTGACTAGCCTACTCTGGCACATTCTACATCTACGAACGCTAATTTTTTTAAAGTTGGAATTATCACAATTGTATGTTAGCTTGGGTGTGAAGATAGCATTTAAATACTCATAACGCTTTCAGAACTTTTAGGCCTAATTTTTAGTTATAACAGCAGAGAAGAGGCCTATTGAATTCGAGGTTAAACCTATTCATTCTTGCATCACGGAATTGAGGGTTTATTCGTGAATAGTGCCGCTCACAGGGTGCACACGGATCTGTGGATAGGCTTAAAATGTGCAGTTTCCATAGCAACCTTGGAATTATTATACGAAAGCCATCATATTGTTCCGTGTTGTGGTATAAACATGTCATCTGCTGTGTGCTTTCGTTCTGTGTAAACAGTTTCCTGATGCTGCAGCGGTTTTAGGTTTCACAATTGGGATTCCCGTTGACGAACACCCAGTTTGATCGCCGTGTTGGGCGAATTCCTCCAAGTATTTTTTTCACGTGAAACGAATGTGAGTCGTTAATGAATCCTTCTGTGCTGTCCTTTTGTGCCTGCCTTTCTCTACTGGCTAAAATTCGATAATCAAATGTTATTATTTCGCTGATTTACATCGAAAAGATTTTTAGCTATAAGGAAGCAACGATGAATTATTTTGACGGATTTTAAAAGTTCACTTGATTACCAGCATGGTATATGCTTCGTTAGAATTCCTTAACTATTCAGGATTCCAAATATACAATGGCGAGTGTTAGATCGATAAATTGGAAAAATCGTAATTTCGTGGATTATAATTGATCAATTTACGGCAAATTCGAGCCCAGCAATCTTTTTGGGCCATCTAACAATGTGGCAAATTTTATAGCAGTCTACCCGTTTGTTTAGGCTCCACCAGTAGGGTAAGAACGCCATTGAGTTGTAGCTCCAGCCCTCCACCCCGGACGGAAGTGACGTCATTACCCCCACTTCCGGTCACGTGATCAAAGTGGGACGTCACTTCCGGTTTTCGTCGATCTGGAGGATGTCCGAACAGTGCTTTTTGCTACTTTTTTTTCGTTTTCATCGATGTGGAGGGGGTTAAAAAGTGCCTTTTGCTACCTTTTTTTTTTGTTTTAAATCTGAAGGATGGTGCCTTTTGCTACTTTTTTTTTCATCAATTTTAAGGAGGGTAGGAAGTGACGTCATTACCCCCACTTTTTTTTAGTTTTCATCAATCTGGAGGATGGTGCCTTTTGCTACTTTTTTCGTTTTCATCAATCTGAAGGACCCCTCCCCATGACGTCACTTTCGGTGGATGTGGCTCTGCCGGTGACATGCTAAATGAGCTTTCACATTTTTACGTGCAAGCTTTCGAACTCCACCTACAACCGGAAGTGACGTCATTACCCCCACTTCCAGTCACGTGATCAAAGTGGGGGTAATGACGTTAGTTCCAATCACGTGATCAAAGTGGGGGTAATGACGTCAGTTCCGATCACGTGATTAAAGTGGGGACTTGACTTCCAGTTTTTGTCGATCTGGAGGAGGGTGGGAAAGTGATAATGATGGGTAATGACGTCACAGTGGGGTGTGATTATTACCACCACTTTATAGTTTTCATCGATCTCGAGGATGATAGAAAGTGCTTTTTTGGTCCGTCCTTTTTTTACCTCCCAGTTGATAGGACGCAATAACTACATCACATCGTGTTGCTAGACAAAACTCCCAAGTCTGTAAAGTTTTGTTGTATCGTCCTCTTTTCATTTTCGGTTATAATTTTTATCTCCGTCAATTCCCCTAGAATTTGCATAATTTCCTCTTCATGATCAACTCTTTCCTGCAACAATAATCCTACCAAGACTCTCAGCCTATTCACTAACGCATTCGGGTTGTTGTAATCTACTACATCAGACTCTGTTTCGTTCAACCATGATTCTTTCGACTCCAAATTATCCGGCTCGTCCGACCTTGATTCATTCATTTCCGATTCGTTCGTCCCAGATTCGTCCGGTTCCGATTCATCCGACACAGGTTCTTCCGACCCCGATTCTTCCGATTCATTCTCTTCTGACCCCGATTCTTCCGATTCATTCGACTCCGTATCATCCGACTCCGTATCGTTTGAATCTGATTCGTTGGACTCCGATTCGTCGTAATCTTTTTCATCTTCCAGCCAACCACTTTTCTCCTTCTTTATTTCCTCCCAAATTGGTTTGATAACACGCACGTACTTGTAACCACGATTCGATTTGGGCTTTCCAAAATAGAGGTCGTAATTTCAATATAAGGCATTAATGTCTTTCAGAATCGAGCCGTATGATGCCAAGACTTTGGGGTCGAACGTTTCGTACTGCAAGACTTTTTGAGTCAGTAAACTCCACAGCTGATTTTTTCCTCGGTATCCTTTCCTTCCAACACTATGTCTCTCTCTCTCGTATTTTGATAGTTTTGTTGCCAATCATGAGGTCTCCCGTGTCCATGTTGTACCTTAATCCAAACACATGATCGTTTTCTTTCGGCATTTTGAAAAATCTATGCAAATAATATCTCGAAATCTCCCCCAATCTGTGGCACTTCAAAAGAGCCTTTAAAGAGCGAAACAATGCTGGAGGAACTCGTCTCATACCTGATGGAAGGGAACGGATCCGTTTTGATGCATTAGGAACGTCATCCTCGTTTTTCCGTTTTTTATGGTTGACTTCCACATCATCTTTCACATCATCTTCTACGTCGTCTTTCTCCTTCACGAGAGTGATACTTTCTAACAGACCAATAATGGCTCGCTTATTTTTTTTCCTGGTACGGTCACTCTAAACTTTTTTACCAGTTTCTTAATCAGATCTGATTGTTTATCTTCCATTTTCTCCTTTTTTAACAAACGATAATGAGGATCTAAACTTTCACTCGAGTGGTTGTTTCTATCACGATGTAGACCCGTTTTCTTACCTCATCTAAGGTGTTGATCGAGTACAAACCCCAACGGAAACACTCAAAATATGAATGTTATACACCGTTTAATCACACGTTGGTGTTTTGGCTACAATTTATACCCGTTAATACTCTGTTTCATGATAGTATCGAGCCCAGACATGGCTTCGAATTTGACTCCGTTAGCGAAGCGCGGTAAAACTTAACACGGTCAAGCTCTGGAGATGTTTAAAACGTCGTCTAGTATTTCGAATCAAGGGTGAGTGAATTTGGAGAGTATAGAACTAACACGCAATCCTGAAAGTGTGCAGTGGCTGCTACTGGAGTGTTGTAACATTTTGCTAAATTGCTACACGTCTCATGCAAGGCGCGTTAAGCTATAGCTTTTCCGGGCAAGTGATGTAGAGACGCCGGGGGGAAAAAAAGGCCGCGTCTATCACCCATTTCGGAGCTCAATTTTTTCGACACGTCAATAAGATGTATTATTGTAGACATGCGGACAAATAAACAACTCCCTATTCTTAAGAAAGTGTCGGCAGAGCAAAGGAATGCTTGGGGTTTGCTGGAAAAAGGATAGCCATCTTGTTAGAAGTCTTGGTAAATAAAAATAAAAATCCGTTGTGCTCTTTTTGTGTTATTTCCCAGCTGCTGATTACATTGTACTGTATTACAAACTAAATTGACAAATTGGCATGAGGATTGGTGGGGGGGGGGGGAAAGCGCAATCTAGGTTTCCATATTCGTATGGTAGTAATCGGCGCTATACAGCAATTAAAGTAAGGGGCGGTGATAAAGCAAACGCGGGATAACGATGCACCGATTCCTTGTTTCGTGCTACGATTCAAAATGTTTGTCAACAGAGCAAATCATTGAAAGAAGATTCGTGCAACGCTACAGAGTTAACGTCTGGATACAAGAAATCTCACGAAATGATCGGGAGTGGACAAAACAGATATTGATTTACAGCTCCACTTTGTTCTACGTATGTAAACAAACGAGAGGTCAACGAGAGAGTTTGACACTAACACTGTCAATGTATTTGTTTTCCCCGTTTATCTAGGATTTGCACACGTTTCAAGGTAACACGTGTAACTTTATTGTAAACTATTTTCAACTCGCCAGGCTTTTGTTATCGAAAGTAATAGAACACTGCCGAAATCACGAGACGGCTACGGCCGATTTAACAGTTGCCGTACGCAGTCCAACAGTATTTCGTGTTAGGTATAGTATGCTTATTTTAGACATGTGGAGCTCGTCTTATTCTTCATTTGTCTTATTTTACTTTACTTATTTAAAGTAAAATTTAAATTTTACTTATTTAATAAAAAAAAATAAAGGGATTTAATTTAATATTTCACTATTATTTTGTTTGTTTGGATTTTGGGCAGCTGAATTTGGATGGCTTGCCTGCGTAACTTGTTGTTGCCTGGCAACCATAGGGGAGGATGAATGATGCTTTAAGCGAGAGCGACGTTTATATTTTCAGTAACGAACCTTGTTTTTAAGTGTATATCATCTTTAAAAGTACTTCTAGTGGAACAAAAATTTTCTCACTTCACTATGTTATGAGAGGAACCACAAATTATCTTTCTTTACTGCTGAAATTATTTTATGTGTTGACGTAGCCATAACAACGTCTCAAAACGATCATTCCAATTCATTGCTAATGCACGGACCACCTCCATCCGATCGTATACGTAGCGATGCCAAACCATGGAAGAATCCTTGGTAACGGGTAATGAATGGCCAAGAGTGCACCTTGCATGCACCTAAAACAAGCAAGGGAGGTCAAGACTTAAACAATCGATGATAACACCAAGTCATTCTCTTAGTGGCCCTACTACAGTGTATGCATTAAATCCCCACACACGAAGTAGCTGATAAGACATTAACGTGAAGTTGTTCATATAGCATTAGCGTGAAGTTGCTCATATGGCATTAACGCAAAGTTGCTCATATGGCATTAACGCGTAGTTGCTCATATGGCATTAATGTGAACTTGCTCATATGGTATTCTCGTGAAATTGATCATATAGCATTAGCGTGAAGTTGCTCATATCGCATTACCGTAAAGTTGCTCAAATGACATTAGCGTGAAGTTACCCACCAGAAGTGACGTCATAGGAGGTAACAAAAAGCACTTTGTCCATATCGACGAAAACCGGAAGTGACATCATTACCCCCACTTTCATCACGTGACCGGAAGTGACGACATTAGGGGGGGGGGGAATTGAGGCAACATTAGGCTCACTGTGACGTCATAAGTGAGGTAATGACATCACAGTATCAAAAGAATGCAAAAAAGTAGCAAAAGCCCCTTTCCCATCATCTCCAGATCGATGAAAATGAAAAAGTGGGGGAGATGAAAACCGGAAGTGACGCCTCCACTGTGATCACGTGACTGAAGTCTAGCAAAACGATGTAGTTATTGCGTTCTATCAACTGGGAGGTAAAAAAAGGACGGACCCAAAAAGCACTTTCTATCATCCTTCAGATCGATGAAAACTATAAAGTGGTGGTAATAGTCACACCCCCCTGTGACGTCATTACCCATCATTATCACTTTCCCACCCTCCTCCAGATCGACGAAAACTGGAAGTGAAGTCCCCACTTCGATCACGTGATCGGAACTGACGTCATTACCCCCACTTTGATCACATGATTGGAACTGACGTCATTACCCCCACTTTGATCACGTGACTGGAAGTGGGGGTAATGACGTCACTTCCGGTTGTGGGTGGAGTTCGAAAGCTTGCACCTAAAAAATGTGAAAGCTCATTTAGCATGTCACCGGCAGAGTCACATCCACCGAAAGTGACGTCATGGGGAGGGGTCCTTCAGATTGATGAAAACGGAAAAAGTAGCAAAAGGCACCATCCTCCAGATTGATGAAAACTAAAAAAAGTGGGGGTCACTTCCTACCCTCCTCCAAATTGACGAAAAAAAAAGTAGCAAAAGGCACCATCCTTCAGATTGAGAACGAAAAAACAGGTAGCAGAAGGCACTTTTTCCACCCTCCAGATAGATGAAAACGAAAAAAAAAGGTAACAAAAAACACTTTCTGGCCACCCTCCAGATCGATGAAAACCGGAAGTGATGTCATTACCCCCATTTTTATCACGTGACCGGAAGTGACGTCATTAGGCACACGTCATAAGTGAGGTAATGGAGGTAGCAAAAGGATGCAAAAAAGTAGCAAAAGGCACTTTCCCACCATCCTCCAGATTGATGAAAACTAAAAAAGTGGGGGTAATGACGTCACTTCCTACCCTCCTCCAAATTGACGAAAAAAAAGTAGCAAAAGGCACTATCCTTCAGATTTAAAACGAAAAAAAAGTACCAAAAGGCACTTTTTTCACCCCCTCCACATCGATGAAAACGAAAAAAAGTAGCAAAAAGCACTGTTCGGACATCCTCCAGATCGACGAAAACCGGAAGTGACGTCCCACTTTGATCACGTGACCGGAAGTGGGGTAATGACGTCACTTCCCTCCGGGGTGGAGGGCTGGAGCTACAACTCAATCGCGTTCTTATCCTACTTCCACCCAGACGACAAAAGTGCAACCAACCAACATTTTGCAATTCAGTGTCTGTTATAGGCGCCTCTCCGCTTCGCCTATAAACAAAACAACTGAAGAAAATCGCTGATTGAGTGACCAATTCCAGCTTCATTGAGCGAATTAATATTAACCTCGAGAGGAGCAACTTAAGGAGGATGCGCTTATTGAGTGAGCAAAGCAAACTAAAATAAGCGTTTAATTGTTAGCCAGTGCGCACAACAATGGAATTGAAGAAACTGTCACATTATCAATGTGAAAATTATAGATATAAAATTCCTCCAGAAAAAAAGAGGTAGCGATGAAGATAAGATGGTGTGACCTTTCGTACGTTCATAGTCATATGAAAGTTATGATATCCACCCAAAACCAAAACTAGTATAAGAGAAACTGCCAAGTTTTCATAAAGGGTCGGCCTTTGAAGGTAGTGCGAGTAACTTGGTTAATAGAATTAACCCTGGTGGCCCTTCCCTGATTAAATGATATACTACCTTCAAAGGCCGACCCTTTTTGGAAACTTGGCGGTTTCTCTTATTCCAGTTTAGGTTTTGGGTGGATTGGGTTATCTGAAACTTGTTTTAAATTATTCTTACCTGTTTGAAGCTCTTGGTGATGGTGTCTTCGCGGTGGAACAAAAGACAAGGCGTCATTGCGCGAACTGCGGCGTCATTCTGCTTATGGTGTTGTTTTGGTTTGGGTCCCGTGAACGTCGTTAAAAATATTAATTATTTTCTGCATTGTAATCTGGGAGTAATTCAACTAGCCTCATGAAGCACGCATTTAAGAACTACACATGTCATTCAATCATGCCGACCACCTAATTTTGAGGCTCTGAAGCCTGAAACTTACAGATTTAACACTGTAAGATTTAAGCACAAACCTGGATCGTAAAATTGTGGTTCTCTACAATGATTCCTTTCGCTCACATGGCGAAACCCGGAAAAATTTTCATTAGAAGCGAGCAAAGTTAGCTAGGGGGTCTGGGCGAGTCAGTGGGATCTGGGCGGAGCACGAGAAGCTGAATCATTTTACGGTGTATGGCTGCCGCATTCAGCATCTGGATTGCACGTTTTTGAAGCAGATCTCGTGTGCCAGAATTGTTTGCTTTTTACGCTTGTGCCGTTGTTGTGACATTGTTCCATCTTGATATTGTTAGCAGATTCTGATACTGCCTAGCAATATCAGAATATTGCTAGCAATTTCATTTTTAGCCTAGCAATTTCATTTTTTCCCTTGTACATTCACGAACTCTAATAAGGGACTGGTCATTATTTACTGCCGGAGGGGGGGGGGGCGTCATGAATTGTTTGGATCCTCTCGAGGGGGGGGTCACACATTTTTCAGGTCCCATCAATGGGGTGGGCTCAAAAATACACTGACCAAACTGGAAGAATAAGTCATTTTCGGACCTCAAAAATGGCACTTTCAAACAGTCCAAATTTCTCAGCTTCTAGGGGGCAAGCCCCCCAAACCCCCATGATGCGAGTGTTTACAAGCTTTTGAAGCTATTACTGCTAATACAGCAAGTAGAGTTTTTACAAGGAACTTAGTACAAAAGCCTTAAAAAAAAAAAATAATAAAAAAAAAGGCCGTGTCAGTCTGGCTTAGCGGTAGGACCTTGGCCTTTGAATTCAGAGGTCGTGGGTTCGATTCCCCGCTCAGGCAGACTGACATATAAGTTCAAAAGGCAACGTAAATAGGTTTGCATCCGTATTTTGTTAACCAATTTCGAGCCCATTGGCTTTCCGTCCCGTTTAATACAAAAGCCTTGGCACCTGGTTTCTTGGCTTCTTCCGTCTTTCAGCTGCTGACTATGTTACGGATGGGTATACAAACAGTTTGTTCATCATACTTATATTAATTTCGACTAGAGGTGGGTGTAAGGAACATTTTATAGAACATTTTTAACCCAATGTGTCTTTTTGTTAAAGACGAGACACTTTTGCTTACAACTAATGGTTACTGTCGGTGTAGAGAGCTACTTACTTAATTTGGCTACAGCACTAATCTTGGCTATCATCTGCAGACAGTCTCAATAGGTATACGAAAAGCACTTATTTTTTCGGGAGGTCACATTATTTTTGTATCTTGATTGGGGGAATCTAGATTTTTTTCAGGGTCTCGAAGAGGGAGATCATCGAATATTTGGTGGTCACATTTTCATTTCCTCTTGCTTCCCCCGGTCATAAATAATGACCGGTCCCTAGGCACGGCAAAAAGGGTTTCAAAGGGTTTTGTAGCGAGCGTTAACCGCTTCCGGTGATCTGCCCAACGAAGCCCTAAGACCCTAATAATAAGCACGGTCTAATATTTTGCTAACATTGAATTGCGAAACAAACATGCCCCAAAATTAAGATGGGCAGTAGAATTCAAGTAGACTCTAATCCAAAAGGGAAACAAAATTACAGATGCTACATGAAAACGTCCAGCATATGATAACGGAAACAAAGAAAGAAAGGAAAAAAAATGAAGAATGCTTTTAGACATTTCCATGTTTTAATAATGAATGAACTACAGGCCTGTATGAAAGAAGAAACATGCCAGACTAGAAAAAGAAAAGAAAAGAAACGCTAGACAGTCACCTAACTAACGTAGCCATAAATAATTAAAATCCAGAGAAGCGAGTGAGAGAAGCGATACTTAAACATTTGGATCAAAAGAACACAAGGAAGCAAGCACTCTTAGGAAACAAGCAGAAGACAAATAAGCATCAGCTGACAAGTATTTAGTTAAGTAAAACCTCCAAATCAATGGTTATTGGAATGTTACACCTTATACAGTGAATCATTGGATTTCTTTGTAATATAACATCAGAACCGAACCGAACCGAACCGATGAAATTCTGTATGTTGACCAAATACATCTCGGAGAGGAACTTTATTTTTGTATTGAAAGGTGGGTATATTTTGGGCCTGAAATTAGGAAAAATCTGTCGGAAACCAATTGTTAAAAACATTTTTTGGTGAGCGTATTGGATTGGATTGAATTGGATTTGGATTTATTATCGAGGGCTGTACGTGTTGTATTTCACATTGAATAATACATTTTACAAACAAACAAAAAATGCAACAGTTTTTGAGGATCAACAGTTCCGGTTCACAAGAAACATGCAACTACATAATCGATCAACGTAAAATAGTTTCGTAGTTGAGTATCAAGGACCACGCTACTGGTCTGCCCGCCAAGTTCAATAATTGTCACACTTCATTGTACTACCGATAGTAGCAATGGTCAGGTTTTTGATTTTACCTTTGATCTAATACTCGGTGGGATAAATAAATAAATAAAGGGAGGAAAGGAGAAATGGAGGAATTTATTTATTTATTTAAATTAGTCGTACCACCATAAGGCATTATAACGATATCTAAAATAAAAACAAACAAGCACAATACATATCAGAGTGGCTGCACCATGGAATGTATAAAAGTGTGGTGAACAACCAAACTTTTTGAATGCAATAAAGATTTAATTTTAACAGTTTCACTTGTTAAATCATTCCAGTCACGGATGGTTTTCTAAAAAAAAAAAGAATTGGCTAGAACATTTGTTCTGCACTGAAATCTACAAAGCGTCTTAACGTAATCATGTCTCTCCATGTAGTCGGGCGAGACAAGATAGTCAATATGATTCAAGATTGTATTCCTGTGGAATATTAGTAAAGGCGGTAGCCTTTACTCTAAGGTTTGACCTCGGTCTCCCATGTTAAAGCTGAAATTTGGAAGCTTAATTTCTCCGCCGTCGTTCAACATTTTCTACTGACATTTGGTATGCAAGCCTTGTGGGACTTGGCCAACGCGTGTACCAACTTTTATTAATTTCCGATCTACCAGATTGGAGATCTGGACTTTTGCAATGAGTGCAGACAACCAGCTTGGTATGTCAAAGTATCAAGAATTAGAAAACAAAAACGAGCTCGTTTGATGTTTAAGGTAAGGTTTAACTGATCCGAAGTCAAAACAGCAAAGAAACACAAATAAACTTTCCTGTTAGGTTTCACATTACGCGTGTTCCTGTACTGTTTAGTCCACGTGAAACCTTACTGCTGTATTCAACCATTAGACACGTAAATAAAATCAAAACCTTATCCCAACTTTCAAAATTGTTGTAAGAATAATATAGTGTATAATATACGCTACACATTCGCCCAATTTCGGGACTAAATTTTTTATCATCATTGTAGTCTGGTCGTCTCCTTTCCGTTCATCCTATTGATACATACACCAGTTTTTAAGATTCCATCATCTAACGTGCATCCCTTTATTCTTACGCAATCCACGGCAACGTTAATATTTCTTTATTTTGTCCTTTGTTACAGTTCAGTTTTTAGTACGTCCAGGCTTTTACAATAAATCTAAGGACCAGTCTTGATTGTTCAAGCCATTGTTGCTTAAAATCTTTGATTGCAACTTGGAAAAGAAACGAAATTTAAATTCGCCGGTGGCAAATTTCAACACCCTCCCACGCATTTGTCCTGACCCCTACAACCCCCAAACCAACAAAAGGACCATCCTCAGATCACCAAGCATCCGTGTGCAAAAATTCAGGTACGTAGGCCTTCGCAATTTTGCGCTAGCCATAAGCAAAAAGTCTACGGGATTTAACATGGGAAAAATCTTATTAGCTAGCTAGACAGTAACATAAAAACAACGTTATTCACGCATCTTTTTCTCTATGATTGGTGGACACTCATCCTTTAAATTTTAGTTTTTCTTAATCTCTGACCCTTCCCCTTACATTTTCCACAATTTGAAACATTTCTGTCGCATTTGGATTTATCCTCAACATGCCAAAATATGCTTTCAGTTGCTTACAGTTAACGTACACATGTCTGCTAGTGAGCCGCCTTTTTATCATCAACAATCAATTTTTAACAATCGGATGTCTACAGTGGGATGATCTACTGTTACTTGGCGGCGACACACTAGCGTGTGTCTAGATAACTTCGGTTAAGTCGTTTATCTGAAGTAAAAACCAGAACAGGGCTGCACTGCAGCGCACTCCATATCTGCGTTGCACTCCCATTTCCCGAAGCACAATCGATGTGCTTCCTCCATCTTAGTACGACTAAATCGAGTTGCTAGAGGTTCAAAAAACAACCTTTTTTCAACATTGTCCTTTATGATGGATCCAAAATTTTCACACACATTCAGAAAATGGAGTTCAACACAGATATTTTTGAGTCAGTTTCACCTTCCTACCATTTTCGTCTTCAAGCTGTTCGTGACACCAATGGAGTGAACACTGACTATTGAGCTTGTGAGTTTAAACCCACAATAAAATGGGCTACCTATTGCTACTTTCATTTTTTCCCTATCATGCTTAGTTTACTCAGGGGAGGGGGGTGGGACTATCACTGTTTGGCACCCCTTACAGTTTGCATAATATCTTTCTTGAAAACTTAGCCAGTTTTCTTCAACAGGTCTTTCGACTGCACATGTAGCAAAACTAACGTAGAGATTTTCAAGATCATCATTTATCTTCGACCAGTCAGGTTTATCACAACACCACAGATGTTTTCCTTCTTCCTTTCCATGTGTTATAAAAGATGCTGGTAATACCACGCTAACAATTGAGTGATCCGAGACTCTTGTTCCAACAGAGACAGGCTCTATTTCACACGTGGTGAAAAATAGATCAAGACAGTTTTTTTCCTCTTGTAGGTTCATAAAAAATCTGTTCTAGGCCGAATTCGTCCATCGTTCTTTGAACGAAATCGGGTTTCACAGACACACACGAGTTCCTCCATTGTGCCACTTTAAATCCGAAAAGTTAAAATCACCCGAAACAACCACATTACAGTTGTTCCTAGGCAGATTTTCTTAGTAAAGCGCATCAGTTGCATCTTCATCAATAATGTAGTTGCCTGTCATCTTATCACCCACTCCCACCTGGGAGAAAATACCCTTTCCATCCCCAGATATAATCTCATGCTCTGCTCCTGTATGTCAACATGTAATGGTGGCGGCACTACTTGGAGCGAAGCGAGACCAAAGGTCGAGTGGAGCTCCGTCTGTGAATACATTCAAATGGGATCTTTGTGATCGCATCACGAAATAACCACTGCATCAATTAAAACCATTTGGACATTGATAGCGGTACACCTAGAGATGGTTTGTAAAAAAGAACTAGAATCGGACATGTCGTTGAGGAATAATAAAGTTGGACAAAATGGGCCAACAGCCAAGAGCCAAGTTACCAAATAACAACGAGGTCATAAGTTGTTTATGACGTCATAGTTTTTTCATGCAAAGTTTATTTTGGCATGTCAAAGTTTATTTCTTTCTTATTAGTTGTCCCGATCAAACTATGAAGTTATGAGAAGGTTGGTCATGCAATAACCACTGCACCAATGAAAACCAGATTTTGGACATTGATAGCCGTACACCAAGAGCCAAGATGCCAAAAAACATCAAGGTCATAGTGTGTTTATGACGTCATAATTTTTTTTACGCATAGTTTATTTTGGCACCTCAAAGTTTCTTGCTAATTGATTTTCCCGATCATGAGCACTTTGCAGATAATTGGTAATAAACCAAACTGAAGATATTTTTACTTCTTGTCGACCGATTTTACATAATTATGCAATATTATTTTAAACCAATATGATTTTAATAATTATGTGTCTAGCTAAGTAGCTAGCTACATTGGCGGCTTTTCCTTGGTTGAATGACATAACTACTTTCAAAGGCCGCATTTTTGGGAAACTTGGTGGCTTTCTTATACCAGTTTTGGTTTTAGGTGGATTGCAACTATATACACATGGATTACACATGCTCATTTCATGGAATGTTTGAGCATTCTGAATTTGTAAATAAATGTTTTTGATGCATCACAGAAGAACGACTACATAATTATTAAAACCAAATTTTGCGCATTGATAGCGAAACACCAAGAGTAGTTTGTTTGTTGGTTGATTTGTTTGTTTGAGTATTTGTTTGTTGGTTTGTTGGTTTGGTGGTTTGTTTGTTTGTTGAGTTGTTGGTGAGTTCGTTTGGCAAATGACCAGGAGTGCTTAACGCTCGTTGAACCCTTTGAAACCCTTTGAATTCGTTTGTTTGTTGTTTTGTCTGTTGGTTTATTTGTTTGTTGGTTTGTTGGTTTGTTTGTTTGGTGGTTTGTTTGTTGTCTCGTTTGTTGGTTGTTTTCTTCGGGTCGCTTCATTTTGTAGACAGTGTAACCTGATGACGCCCTAGTTATATTTAGTACAACATAGTATTACATTACAGGCAAAATATCAATACTTGGAAACTAAATCATAGTCAAGCCGGGTAGTAACACTAATACTTTATAACCCTGTGTTATCATTGAAAGAGGCCCCTGATGACAAAGTGAGCGTACTAAATAGTTTTGTGACACTTTGAGAGTATTAAACTGTTAACGTTTTCAGTTACCTGAGGTTTGGGGTATGGTGTGTAGAACACTTCGTTACTGAGTGATTCATCGCTTTCTGAAAGAAAAATGACATGAAAACATTATTAACACACTATAGTTGTGCCCGTGCGCATGCTGCGCACCCCCTTACCCACCACCTACACATCCCTGCTCCCCATTCCCCTACCGCACCCCGTTCCTGCACCCCCGTAGTGTGGGTTCTGAATATCTCTCCGCTTCCCTCTGGAACCTCAGGTATTTGGTCTTTGGTTTTAAATTTATCAAACCGAAGACCGAACATTTGAATGGCTCCTACATATGGCCTTCCCCCCCTACCACAATTACTTTTACCCCCGCTTGCCCGCCTCCCCCTCCCCGAAAACGTCGCCCCGTGACATTCTCCCTTTGGTGCAGCACCGGAAAAGTCGCTGGCATGTGTTTGACTGAAGGCTAAAAAAAAATCCTATCAGTGAGAAATCCAGCATTCAGTGAGCAAGTAATCCCATGTTTAAGTTAATCATTTGAAACAATTCACTTCGGTAGCATGTATTGGCCGCCACACACACTTGCCCTAGCACCCTCTCCCGCACCCCCCGAAAACGCCGCCCCGTGACATTTCCCCTTTGGTGCAGCCCCGGAAAAGTCGCATGCGTATGTTTGATTGAAGGCTAAAAAAAACCCTGAGAAATCCAGCATTCAGTAAGCAAGTAGCCCTATGTTTAAGTTAATCCTTTGAAACAGTTCACCTCGGTACCGTGCATGGCGACATTGTTGCAAGCAACGATTGTTGGCGATCACTTAAAAACAATTCAACTCCTTTCTGGAAGTGAACATTTAGGAAATAAATGCGCCTTTCCATCGTATCAAGCTGCCAATTTCGAGGCCGGCCTCGAAATTAAGAACCAATCGTCGTTTGGTTTAAAGTTGTCTGGTTTAGTAGACACGGGTTGTTTTTTTGTTTTTTTTTTAGCTCAAACGCCGACAATGGCACAGTCCACGCGACTAACACTTTGTTGGCGGCTTTGGCACCACAACAATACCAAGAAACGAACCCAAAAACGGTGCGGCTGGTCTGGTAAGTGGCGCCATCTCTTCGAAGACTTTGGAAAAAGTTTTATAACCCGAACTTTTAGTCCAAGGCCGTCAATAGACGGCGAGATGGCAGGTTTGGTAAGTGGCGCCATCTGTTCGAAGACGTTGGAAAAGTGTCCCAACCTGAATTTGAAGGCGAATCCCGTTAACAGATAGCACTACAGGGTGGGGTCCTTGATTGTACGACAGAATGGCGTAGCCGGTGATTTGGCCGCCTGCTGCCTATTATATATGTAGACTAGTTGTGCCCGTGCGCATGCTGCGCACCCCCTCCTCGCTTCCCTCCAAGTGTTTGGTCTTTGGTTTTAAATTTATAAAACCGAAGACCGAACATGTGTATGGCTCCCACGTATGCCCTCTCTCCCACAATTACTTTAACCCCAACCCCCACACTCCTGCCCCCTCCCCCATACACGCTTGCCCCCCTCCCCCTCCCCGAAAATGCCGCCCCGTGACATTCTGTCTTTGGTGCAGCCCCGTAAAAGTCGCTGGCGTGGATTTGACTGAAGGCTACAAAAAAAAACACCTATCACTGAGAAATCCAGCATTCAGTACGCAAGTAATCCCATGTTTTAAGTCAATCCTTTGAAACAATTCACTTCGGTAGCGCGCATTGCCCGCCACACACACTTGCCCTGGCACCCTCTCCCGCATCCCCCGATAACGGCGCCCCGTGACATTTCCCCTTTGGTGCAGCCCCGGAAATGTCGCATGCGTATGTTTGACTGAAGGCTAAAAAAAGCCCTGAGAAATCCAGCTAGTTGTGCCCGTGATACTTTTTTGTATCTGCCATCAGGACCCACAAGGTTTTACTCATATCACAAATTTTATTGTTTTACTTACCGTACGGATAGTCCGGAAGAAATATTTCAGGAACATTCTGAAAAATGATGATAGCAAAAAAATAAATTAAATGACTGGGTAGTCATAATGTAATTTTCACAGGTAAGATTCTTCAACTCATTCCTAAATTCCCACTTCAAACTGGAGTGTCGTAACGAGATAGATTAGAAAAAAAAATTATTATCACGTTAATAAATTAATTAAGCTATTATTAATTATTATTTAAGCTATTATTGCATGAATTGAAAGGAAAGACAGAGAAGGAGTGAAGCTAATTTGTGGAAGTAGATTTCTAACTAATTGCCTGGTTAGCTCACAGCTAGTGTGGAAAATAACTGCCAGTCTCGAGACCGTATTTTTGAATGCTGTGTTGAAGTGATGCCGTTGCCACTAACAGTTGCAGTATCGTTCATTGGGCGTCGTTACAATAGCCCTTATGTCACAAGCACTGCAGAGAGAGTGGGTCATGGTCAAGGTTATCGATTGCTTCTCTTTTGGCAATGCACGGGCTGGCGTAGACATGCAAAGACATTCAAGCACTCTTCTCAATTTCAATAATGAATGGGATGGTCTAATGCTGCTTTTCCCAGAAATTGAAGATTCCCAACCATCTGTCCACATTTCACAGTATTTCATCGTTCCTAATCAACGTTAATTTAGGGTTTTGAAAATAATGAATTAAAGTGCATTTCTATTTTTATTTTGTAGAAAATAATATTTTCTACAAAATAACCAGTTGGTCTATGAAAATGAAAAAAAAATAGTTCAGCAAAAAATAGTTTAAGTATAGCAAGTAGCATTTTTGTAAGCAGCAAGTACAAAAATAATAGTTTCACTAATAGTTATTAACTATAATTTCGGTAGTAGTAGTAACTACCGCTTAATTTGAAAGCAGGGCAACTAGTAGTAGCAACTATAGTTGGGACCATTCAAGTAATACGTCATCAAGAAAAGGGGGGAAGGGGGTCCGCCAACTGGTGACGATTGCTGATGATGGGGGGGGGG
>JAHWFP010196485.1:0-11579 GCA_023313725.1 Lithobius niger | reverse complement strand
CTTTCAAGGACACAGCTTATTATTTCAAGGAATTCAAGCCCTTCAATTTTATTATTAATAAATTCAAGGACTTTAAAAGACCAGCTTATTATTTCAAGGAATTCAAGGCCTTCAATTCTTTATTAACAAATTCAAGACCGTTAATTTTTATTAACAAATTCAAGGACCTTCAGGGACTTTCAACAACCATTTGCATCTTGAACAAACCCTGTAAATTGTTTTCTTTTTTTACTGCGTGAGTTCATACGTTGTTGTGGCTTTAATTTTTGGTGACTAAAGCCCTAATGTAAGAAGTGTGTTCAGCCGAAAAGTAAAATTGTTTTATTGTATGTTGTTGTAGGTGCTTATATCTATCTACCAGGGAACAACCATTTGAAGGTTCACCTTCCCTGCAGGCATAATTTTGAGCTAAAATTTTCATAAAATTTTCATTATGAAATTCCTGTAACTAAACATAATCGAGACACACGCTAGTGTGTCATCTGCCAAGATAAAACGATGACATCCAGTGTAATTATTTTAAGAATTAGCACTTTTCGATATAAAATATCGATATCAATAATCTGTATCGGTATCGGTATCTAACGATACACAACCGATACTTCTTATCGATATAACATTAACTTATTAACTGCAACAGCCTTACGACATCCGTTTATTATTACCAGAATAACATTAGCTTTAGCTTAGCAGACGACACTCAGTGCATTCGGCCTCTGCCTCATGCACTCTAATTGCTGCCACATGTGGGCCCATCCAGATACTCAGTCAACATCAGTGGTCCGGCTCCTAAACCAATCAGCTCCTCCCTCAGCCTCAGCATCCAATCGCACATCGTCTGCTACACAAAAGAGCAGGATGCAGGCCCCTTTAAAACTCAGGGTCCTGCAGATTTTCACTCTCACTCCCCGACTTTTTGGACATCAATTGCCACCAGCCACTGAGCCTTTGGAGCCGGAATTCCCACAGCAGTGTTCAGAGTTAAGTAATAACGACGATCTTGGACTTAGCCGAATTTTAAGGGAGCTTCCCTCCTTTAGAGACTAAGTTCGGGTCAGTGTTTGGAAAGGGCGCATCTGTATATAAGAGCCCCCTTTCTTATTTCCCTTAGCCCCCATTAATCTAGAGTGCTTTAACGTTAGTTATTGAAGGTTTAACTTGAATTAACGGCGGGATAACCCCAACCCTAAATAATCGAATTAAATAGCTTTTGAACCGATATCTTGTGTGGACTCCCTTACTTTGCTCATTATTGCTTGTATGTGCTGTAGTTAGTAACGATCGCATTAGCGCCGGCCGGTACGAATTTATTATTACGTACCTCTGTTATCCTCGTAACCCTAACAATCAGGAATTACGAGAGATTTACAATGGTGTCAGAAGTGGGATTCGAACCCACGCCCGGAGAACCGGAAAATGTATATAATGCATGGCGACCACTAGACGCGTTGTGTCTTTACAGCAAAGGTAGTTTGGCTGTTTTCAGCCATCTGAGGATAAATAATAATGCGACAGAAAAGGCTGAAACTTGTTGGATCGGGAGACTTTGGTCGCCTGACAACATAAAAGTCATTATTAATAATGATAGTTTACAATAATAGTTTAGTTTAACCACGAGTGTCGTTTGGATCAAGAAGGGCATGCCCCTTACACTTGTCCGAGTCGTTTCGATGAGTCAAATAAACTGTGAGGACAGGATTCCGGTCTTTTGAGAAATCGAGAAAGGTCAGCACTGCCCAATAAGGTTTTAAACTGTGCCGGAGGGCGTGCCCGAACCATACCGTCGTTTAAGAAGTTCCAAACAGTGATTACCCTTAAGGCCTCTCCAGACAAGAAAATTTCGTACGAAGCAATGCGCGACTACGTGCCTACAAGGTCAAAATTGCTGCAATCTTATGGTTGGTGTTGCGTTAAGGACCAATATTGAAGTCTTTTTTTTACACCATACTGAGACTTCGTGCAGCCGCGAGCAGCCAGTCTGGTTAGGGCTTTACAGTAAAGAAACTCTTCCTGCACTCCAGTCTCCCAGGCTGAACAGCCAGCTTTACAGAATGGCCTGTAGTGGCCTTGTACGGTGTGGGGTCAAAGAACGGCAAGTCGACCGACAAAAACCCTCGAACAGTAAGAACCCTTAAAAGTAAGATGTAAATCAGCACGCAACCTGTACAGTTCCAAGGACTCCAGGCCAGCCCTGGAAAGTCTCTCACTGTATTGCAAGTCCCGTAAGCCAGGCAAACCCTTTGTAAACTTCTGCTGTACCCGCTCAATCGTGTCAATGTCACCAAGGAGGAATGGGGACTACACCTGACTCGCATACTCCAACAAGGGCCGCACAAAAACTCGAAACGCCCAAACCCTAATCCGTGAGTTCCCCGAGGTGAAGCAACGATTTACAATAGCAAGTGTCCGAAAAGCCTTTGCCGGTAATTAGGCTGCAGTGTAGTGATGGTTTAAGATTAGCAGTGAGACAGATCCCCAAATCACTCACTTCGGATATACTTGCAATTTGTGCTCCCCTAAGTGGTAAGGAACAGATGGATTTTGGCCACCAACGTGGAAAGTCTGACACTTTTCAGTAGCGAGCGGCAACTGCCTATCCTCGGTCCACCTAGAAACATATTCAATGGCCGTTGACAATGCCATGTGGTCTGCCATGCGGTCTGCCATCAGGTCGACTACATGGGTACCCAACTTCAAGTCATCGGCAAATTTGAACTGATGTGTAGAATGCAAGTTCTCGCATTGGAGATCATTAAAAAAGATAACAAACAATAAGGGTCCCAGGACCGACCCCTGCGGGACACCGCTTTCAATTGCCAAATGAGAAGAGGGCGAGCTGCCGACCAAAACACGTTCAGTCCGACCCCTAACGAAGGATGTGATCCAAGACAATAGCTCTCCACCGAAGCCGATATGTTCGAGTTTGAAAAGAAGCTTTGAATGGACCACCGATTCGATCGCCTTACGGAAGTCAAAGTAAATTATATCAGATGGGATACCAATGTTGACAGCACTCATCCATCGATCGAGGCATGCAAGTAATTGACAGCATGACACAGCTTACTGACGCAGCTTACCGTTTTCTTGTTGAAAAAACTACGTCAATAACGTTGATAATTGCCTAATCAAGACACACGCTAGTGTGTCGCCCACAGCGATAAACGATAACATCCAGATAAAATATATATATGAGCATAGCGACTAGTAGACACGTTGTGTCTTTGACTGTTTTCAGTCATCTGAGGATAAATAACAATGCGACAGCAAAGGCTGAAACTTGTTTGATCGGGAGACTTTGGTCGCCTGACACCATAAAAGTCACTGTTAGTCACATAGATTACCGTTTTCTTGCTGAAAAAAAGTCGTGAATAACGTTGATATTTGCCTAATCAAGACACACACTAGTGTGTCACCCCCCAAGATAAAACGATAACATCCAGATAAAATGTATATAATGCATGGCGACCACTAGACGCGTTGTGTCTTTACAGCAAAGGTAGTTTGGCTGTTTTCAGCCATCTGAGGATAAATAATTATGCGACAGAAAAGGTTGAAACTTGTTGGATCGGGAGACTTTGTTCGCCTGACAACATAAAAGACATTATTAATGACACAGCATACCGTTTTCGTGTTGAAAAAACGACGTGAATAGCGTCGATATTTGCCTAACTACTAACTAATGGCTACTAGTAACGCTTTTTTTGTATCACGAAAATAAATACTTCCATAAAGCTTGTTTTTAGCTCATTTTACAAGTATTGGTCTGTAGGTAGATGTGCCCTTTTCATATGGAACTTTCTAATTGGTCAAGTGGTTCTGGGGTTAGGGAGCTCCAAACGTCCAAATTGATTGTTTTACCTTGTTTTAAACATTGTTATTATGCAACAGTGCCAAACGGAACATTAAATAAATCCGTGCGTTTGCAGTACTAATATAATAAATGCTAATCACATGAAAAAAGGTGACTGCCGCCCTCAAAATCTAACGAAAGCCAAAAAAAAAAAAAAAAAAAAAATGGACCAGAAAACTAGGTTGGTGTTTCCATATCATAATTACTAAGAAAAAATGCATTTCAACAATTTGGATCAAAAATATCTGATATCTACCCCAAAACAAAACTTGTTAAGGATTCCAACCAAGTTTTCGGCCGTGTGAAGTCGTGATATCAAACGCCAAGCTCTTTCGCCAAGCTAAACTCACCGACTAATATACTTCAAACGTTAAATGAAATAATTAAAAATTGCGCAGTAAGCAAATTTCGTATATTTCATTTAACCTTCGAATTGTTACTCGGTAGGATTAGCTTGGCGAAAGAGCTTGGCGTTTGATATCACGACTTCACATGGCCAAAAACTTGGCGGGAATCCTTAACAAGTTTTGTTTTGGAGTAGATTACTAACTACTATTCGTAACGCTTTTTTAGTATCACGAAAATAAATTTTTACATGCAGCGGATTAAGCTGGTTCTTAGCTCATTTTACAAGTATTGCTCTGTAGATGTGTCCTTTTCATATGGACCTTTCTAATTGGTCAAGTGGTTCAGGGGTTAGGGAGCTCCAAACGACCAAATTCATTGTTTTACATTGTTTTAAACATTGTTATTAAGCAACAATGCCAAACTGAACATCAAATAAATCCGTGCGTTTGCAGTACTAATAAGAAATGCTAATCATATGAAAAAAGGTGACTGCCATTCTCAAAATCTAACGAAAGCCAACAAACAAACAAAAAAAACAATTGGACCAAAAAACTAGATTGGTGTTTCCATCTCACAATTATAAGAAAAAAAATGGATTTCAGCTATTTGGACCAAAAATATCTGATATCTACCCAAAAACAAACCTTGTTAAGAATTCCCGCCAAGCTTTTCGGCCGTGTGAAGTCGTGATATCAAACGCCAAGCTCTTTCGCCAAGCTAATCCCACCGACTAATACTTCAAACGTTAAATGAAATAATTGAAAATTGCGCAGTAAGCAATTTTCATACATTTCATTTAACCTTCGAACTATTACTCGGTGAGTTTAGCTTGGCGAAAGAACTTGGCGTTTGATATCACGACTTCACACGGCCGAAAAGCTTGGCGGGAGTCCTTAACAAGTTTTGTTTTGTGGTAGATTTAACAGTACTTACAGTCAAGCATTTCGGAAGATTCCTCTTCATCTAAAAAAAACAAACAATATTTAACAGACAAGCATGAGACACGTTTGATAAAACGTAGGATAAACAAAACATTGCGAATCACTCTCTGAAAAATATGACCCATACGCTTATACTATCATAGCATAATAACACTAAAAGAAATGCGTTGAAAGCTCTGTGCTTCCCAACTATGAACTTGTAAACAGGAATTTATTTGGAAAATTGTTCAACCAACAATTTCCTCGTTTCTTTTATAAAATGTATGCTAATCCTTCAACAACCCGCTTGTCCAATGGGGTTTCGTTAGAATAGAGCAGTGACATGACGTAGTATTATTGTATATAACTCTATGCTGGAGCCTTAATGGGTTAGCTGCAAGGGGAACTGCAGGGAGAAACAGAAGGGCGTTATACTGAAGACGATGCTGTGAAGAGTGATTTCTTAGACCTAAAACGCACGATTTCTGTTGTTGGAGAAAACAACGTTATTTTAACCCTAAGAAATCCGCTCTTCCGTTGCTTTTCCCTCCATTTTTATGTAGTGCACCTTGTAGTTATGCCCTCCAAAACCCATACTGGTGCCAATCTGGTGCCAATATGGCGGCAAATGTCACTGCTCTATAAAGCCTTAGAATACGTTCGTATTCGAGAAAGTTTATTCAGATGTCAACAATTCTTTAGTCTAAACTTTTTCAAGTTGGAGTGATGTATGTACAGTTCATGAAAAAAATGTGTGCTTAATGTCGACTTCAGACACAATGAATGTCGGACATTGAATTGTAAATTTTTCTTTGCAGTAACTCCCCGGTAGCATTCTTTGGAGAAATTTGGCAATCCCTGCGGACGCCATGGTATCCCAGAGTCGAGAGAGACAATATTGCTAGGTAATTCCAATTAGGAATTCCTAGGATCTTTTAAGTGCCATAATTAGCATGGGCACGAGGCATCAGAGGGCCCTTCTCTCCCCAGGGGTGGGCTGATGTCAACCTCGAACCAAGGACCTCTTGCAGTCATGATAACCTTCAGGCTACCTTACCCCATTCCATGCAAATGGCAATCAATGAAAACATTCTTTTGAAAGAACGTGTGACGACGTCATTTTTGTATTTCGAGAATGTTCTTCGAACAGTTCCTTTTACGTCCATCTTGTAATTCCATCGAACAGTTGTCGTATTCTACATCATTAAAAACGTACTAGCGGAGTAGCTCGCTACGCTCAAGGAGCTTTCATGCTGCAACTCTTGTCGTGCTGACAGACATTCCACGTCTAAAACGATCAAGCAAATGGTAAGGGTGCGATACGAGTTTTTCGTAAGGCTTCACTGCGTAAACGAATGATAACCATAAATCATTCCAACAGTCGCCAGCAATTTCTTTGATTCCAAGAGCATCACACAATCATGTGCTGATTATTTCGACGCAAACTAGTTGTAATTATTGCTCGCAGTTCGTCCATCACATAAGCGCGCCTGCATTTCATCTATATCATTCAAAACATACGATTTGTTTGGTTGCACATTTTTACGTCTTCTCCTCCAGAAGTAATCCCCTATGAAGGTGACAGATGAAAGATTGAGAGAGAGCAAAGCGAGACACACATTGAAAAAGTTTACTTTACGTGCAAATCGCTTGCTCTGATCGCTCAATCCACACACCACCGTGTTTCAGTAACACGAATGTTTGGCATCATTGGCAAAATACGTCGTCCTTTTAGGTTTTTTTTGCGTGCATCCTTTTCCAGATCATCTCTCTTCGGTCAAGGAGGTTTGAACGAACAAACTATGACGTCATGAACAAACATCATGAGGGTTTAAGAAAAAACTTTGACGCTATTTTTAAGGGGTTTTCGCGTTTTTGAGGGTCATAATATCAAGTTATAGCGATGAAAATAGGCCTATACTGAGCGCATTTTAATTATGTTTCGTTTGGTCCTACTCCCATGTTTGTATAGGTGCTTTGGTTCCAGAGGAGTAGATGTAAAAACACACACATCATCCGTCCTTAATGATGAAGATGATGTGCGTGTTTGTACCTCTACTCCTCTGGAACCAAGGCACCTACAAAGATGGGAGTTAAGACCAAATGAAAGATAATTAAATAGCGCTTTGGTTCGGCCTATTTTCATCACTGTAACTTGATATTATGACCCTCAAATATGCGAAAAAACCTTAAGAAATGTACTGGAGGAATGTACTGCAGGTGCCTTGGGTTGCCTTGCAGGTAAGGGAGGGGGGGAGAGGGAAGCACTGCAAGCAAGGATATTTTGAAGAAATCTGCTGAATTTGAAATGTTTTTCTGCAATCTAGAGATGCAGTTTTCATAGGCCTTCATTTCAACTTTTTCAACAACAAAATTCGTTAGCAAGGGCCTCCTGTAGCTAAGTGTGGGGGGACGGGGTGGTTCCGGGTCGTATATGTGTTCAAAGAAATCAGCGTGAATTTGAAACGTTTTCCTGCAACTTGGAGAGGAAACTTTCACACAAATTCTTTCCAATTTTTTAAAATCTTTCTTTGAAAAAAATAGCCGCCTGTGGTAGGAAGGGGAGGCCTTATGGAAGCCTGGACGCCTGTAAGCTAGCGTATTTAAAGAAAATCAGTTTGAATTTGTAACGTTTTCCTGCAGCTTAGAGAGAGGCGATTTTCATGCGAATTTATTTCAAATTCAAAAAAATAATTTTTTTTAAGAGGGGCCTCTTTTAGTGGGAATTACCGGGAATCCCTGGGTTCCCGGGCGGCCCAATCCGACACTGGCAGCACGTGTGTTAGGACAAAGTGTACGAAATAAATCCGGAAACTGACGTGTGGTTGAGGAACCATCAGAGTGACAAAGGGCGCCTTCGATGTCTACCAATCCAAACTCGACCAAACTCAACCATCTGGAGGCAGTTTGGTACCGTTAACATACAGAATGCCCACGAGCAAACTCCGCTCTGCCTCCAGACTGGGTGAGTTTGGTTGAGGTTGGCTTGGGGTTTTCGAAGGCCCTGAAAGAGGGAAGAAGCAAGAACCTAGAGGCAAGAGCAAAGGGACTATTCCCAAAGTACGTCAAGTCCGAAGGGGAGGGAGGCGAGTTCAGTTTGACAAAACGTGACTTGTTGAAGGGGGGGGGGATGTTGTCAAAAATGTGACGTCACACTTTTATATTTCATATAAAGAAAAATGTTAAAGTTCAGTAACTGTACATTGACGTGCTCAGGTGTCAGGAAAGTAAAGGGCTGTAAAACTGCTTCTGATTGAACTATCAGTATTCTAGAATTTAAAGTAGCACTGTCACTGAATGAAAGTCAGCAGAATGTGGCAACATCTAGCACTATCTAGCACTATCTAGTACTATCTAGCACTTGATTGCATCAGGCGGAGGAATACACAAGCCATTTCTTTCAACGAAACAAACAAGTCCCGTGCCTTGTGGAATGTAATGTGAAGCTAATTCTGTGTGATAGGTTAGAAAGGCTTGAATTGAAGGTTTTCTCTTCAACAAGTTTTTCCATCCACAATACGATGTCATCAATGCCTAGAAGGTCTGAAATGGAGGAAATATCAGTGAGATAGCCTCAGTACATTCCTAAAGTGTGCATGGACTCAGAGACGTCACTGTCTGACGTCATAGCATTGATTCTGGGAAGCTTTGGCTCAACGCTTCGCAGAGGTCTTGAGGGTTGTAGTACAGGGTCTTGAGAGAAATCAAGCCACAACAGCCCGGCAGCTAAGAACGAGAGAGCTGTGGCCGTGTCATTTGTTAAGCCATGCCGAATTGTTAAAGACGTGCATTACAAGAGCCAAGCAACAATAATGGATGGAGTAAATGTCTACCGTACGGAGTGTTTGAGAATGCAGAAAATGAAAATAAATCTTTATGCTACTTGAAACATATTTTGTACGGTTGATTCTCACCCAACGTTCAAATTAATTGGAGCGTCAGGTAAAGCGGACACCCCTATTGAGGAAGTAATAGAGGCACAGACTGGATGAGGGACACCGTGCCAAACAGCGAAGAAAGTGGAGTACGCTCTATTAAGTCGACATTAGAAGTGACCACGGTATTCTCTGAATTAAAATGAACGTTAGAGTTACCGGGTCATTGGGTCTGATGTAAAACCTGGGGTCATACGCTCAGAACCCGAAATCCGGTGACCCGGTTGAAAACTTGATCCGAATGGCTCAGTTACCGGATCTATCTGGTTAAAACATGACATGAATGGCTCAGTTATCCAGGTTGACTCAGTTGAAGACTAAACCCAAATGGCTCGATTGTCCAGCTGACCCAGTTGAATACTTGACCCAAATGGTTGGTCACCCAGTTGACCCAGCCGAGAACTTGATCTGAATGGCTTGCTTACCAGGTTGATCCCATTAAAAACAACCCAAATTTGTCCATCAACCGGTTGATCCAGGTGAAAATTTGACCTGAACGCATCTGTTATCCATTTGCCTCAGATGAAAACTAGACCCCAATGGATTGGCTACACAGTTGACACAGTTGAAAGCTGACCCGAATGGCTGAGTTACCTTGATCGCACAGTTGAAAACATGACCCAACTGGCTCAGATAACCGGTTAACATACTGACCGGATCCAATTCTTCGCAGATAGATGCGCGTGACTAGGTTTAAGAACTTGAACAAAATGATGTCAATCTTTGTCTTACCTAGTCCACTGTTGGAATCTTTAAGCAAACCAAAAATTTGAATTTGCTGTGTAGGCTTGTTAGAATATCGTTTTGCTTATCAAATTCGGGCGAAGACTACGGATCCGTCAGACTAATTCAATTCAGGAATCCTTCGGGTTGAGCCAGACCAGAGGTCATCCCTTAAAGCTTGCTTTTCCTAGGAAGCCCTTGAACTGACGCCAATCCTTTCCTGCATACACTGTCCACATCAATGTGTACCAGCTCAGACTCCACACGACTTGTGCACACATTGGTGAAAATAACCATAAAGTGTCTGCTAATAGCACACAGGTCATGTGGAGGCTGTGAGCGTGTGCAGTGATTGCATTATGCACAGCGTGTTTAGTGTGTATCCCTTTGGAATTCTCTGACACACGATAGAATTTTCCATCTACCTCAGAAAACTGAACGAACGCGATTTAATGCCACATCGCAAAGATCGGATTTTGAACCTGGGATCCTTGTAGTATTCTTGGGCCTTGCTTTCACTATTGACAACCTATTTTTATGAATTTTTATGGTGTGTTCATATTTTTGTACAGACGCTGTACATATCACTGCATACCAGCTCAGCCTCTACATGACTTGCATGGTTGCAAAACACATGCACGTACAGTTTGGTTCACAAAGTACACATAATGTGTATTAACAGTACTGAACTGGTATAAAGTGCCCGGTCAGTGCACAGTGTTTTCAGAGAGTAAGGTGTTATTGGTACTTCCGTAGTCATGGTCGGATTGGGAGGTGATGGGCTTCTCCGGGAAAGAGACAGTAGGGTCCTTTTTTTCTGTAAAATTTTGAGGACCTTTTCTTGCTATGTAATCCCCGGATTTCTAAGAATTGGGCCTCCTACGGTGAGGGCCTCCCTGGTATCCCCGGATTCCGGACCCTGGTATCCCTGGATCCGGATTCGGATTAGTACGCATTTTGTTTACTATGTGAACCAAAACGCGTACTAATAGTACTGAACTGGTATGATATATACTGTCGGTGAACAGTGTTTTCAGAGACTAAGGTGTTATAGGTACCCCGTAGTAGCAGAACATATTTCTGTACTGTTTGGTTAACAAAGTACACAAAATGTGTACTAATAGTACTGAACTGGTATGATATGTACTGTCGGTGAACAGTGTTTTCAGAGAATAAGGTGTTGTAGGTGCCCCGTAGTAGCAGAACATATTTCTGTACTGTTTGGTTAATAAAGGACACAAAATGTGTACTAATAGTACTGAACTGGTATGATATGTACTGTCGGTGAACAGTGTTTTCAGAGAGTAAGGTGTTGTAGGTACCCCTTAGTAGCAGAACATATTTCTGTACTGTTTGGTTAACAAAGGACGCAAAATGTGTACTAATAGTAATGAACTGGTATGATATGTACTGTCGGTGAACAGTGTTTTCAGAGAATAAGGTGTTGTGGGTACCCCGTAGTAGCAGAACATATTTCTGTACTGTTTGCTTAACAAAGGACACAAAATGTGTACTAATAGTACTGAACTGTGTATGATATGTACTGTTGATGAACAGTGTTTTTAGAGAGTAAGGTGTTGTAGGAGTGTCGACTTACATCCCATTTTACCTGCCTTACACTAGGGTGGTATAGATAGATTTTTTTTCTGGAAGGGAACTGAATGCTTTTAACCACCCACACACCCCTCCCCTACCCCCCAAAAACTGATAATTTTTAGCCTCCCAACTGATATGCTAAACTCTCGATAAAAATGTTAAATCTGGATAGCTGCAGCCATAATGGCAATCTAGACAAACGCTAGT
>JAHWFP010196484.1:0-14846 GCA_023313725.1 Lithobius niger | reverse complement strand
TGAATATATGCAGCTCTCTATAATCATATTATAATTTATGTGAATATCAATTTATGCAAATATAATATCATAACAATATCCCTTACCATTCAGAAACATAGTATCCTTTCTGAGGACTCTTTGTTTCCCCTTATTTTAACTTGTTTCTGATACAGAAAAATCATCACATAATTATTTGCTCAAACCACCGCAGCTCTTGATTAATTTGCCTAAAGAACCGGTAGACAGAAAAACATCCCCAAAAATAAACAGGGTCAAAGCTGAATACTCATGATTCGTGCGCATTATTATGTGACGTAACTTTAGTCCTAACAACCAAATTTTCTTACAAGCCTATAGTCCATGACTAATTACTCGAACTGTGTCATCAACCCTTTCATTGTATTTAAATGCAGTTTCCGCTTATTTTCGTGGTCCTTACCTCATTAGGATCTCAATCACGTGTTTACATTTCTTATTCAAGTTAATTTCATGCTTTTTATATAATGACTATAATTCAACATTGTCACTTCAGAATCAATATCATCTGTGCAATAAGCACCCAAAAAAAATATCTTAATTTTCATATATCTTAATATATCTTAATTTCCTGCAACTTTTTTTTCGTCACAATTCCCATCAGTTTCATGCCATGATTCATGCAATTTTACATTATCTATTACATATTTCGTTCATATTGTGCTTTCTATATATGATTTCTCTTTCCATTACATTATTTAATATAATAAACAGTTTTATTTCTTGTTTCTTATTATTACTTCGATAACCACAACAATTTGACATACACATTGCACTGAACACTTCCTGAAAGAGAAAAGAACGGCAAAACACTTATTTCTTATAGACAATAATCATTATTGTCAAATTTGTCGTCTTCTCTTGTATTCAAGTGTATACTTGCTGTGTATCTTTGCTTGTGAATTTTCTTTCAGTTATCGCTTACCGAATTAAAATTACTCTCCTTTATTTCTTTCGTGCTGACAATTTTTTCCTGTCATACAAGGAGTATAAAGAACAACAATATAGTTTACCACAAATCATTTTTGATTTGTCCTGTATTCTCGTTTTGTGCCATGTTTCCCAATTTCTTTCTATACTGGCTTGTAAATTCTCCAGTTTTCCATTTTGGAACTTGTATTTCGTATTAATTCACCCTTTTTCATGAATTAATTTAACTAATTCAAATTTTCACATGAATTATTTCAACTTTTCCAACAATAATTCATATTTTCATGAATTATTTCACTTAATTCAAATTTTCACATGAATTATTCCAAAACTAATTCAAATTTTCACATGAATTATTCCAAAACTCCCTTATCATGTTAACTCTTGTGTTTTTCAGAGTTTGGCCATGAGTTTTTACTTTATCTCCTTCATAGCTTATTTGATATTTTGTAGGGCACATTACATAGAATTCAGGATGATACATTTCATGAATAGCACTTTTTATCAATGTGTTAGTTCATAAAAAAAAAAAGAAAAATAATATTCCAACCCTAGGAAAAGCCCTAGCCGCCTCAATCGTCAATGATTCGTCTGCCATCCATCCAAGTATGAACTTCAGACAGCGTGCCTATTCAAAAAATTCCGCAAATCTTACTATGATCCCTTTCAATACCCAATCTTATCTGGTGTATTCTAAAGGGGCGGATCCTATTTTCTCGTATGGTTGCGAACAGACCGTTCAATCTCTAATTAGTCTCAGAAATTGAGCAACGAGTCTAACCTAGCATCTTCCCAACCCTCCTACTCTAGGATATGTTTATATTAATAATTCTTAAGAGTAAGAGAGAAGAGAGATTTCTGTGTTAGTCACTGCTTACCAACCTTCTTTATGCAGTTTCATGTGATATGTAAAGAACTTTATTGTCAGGTGTACTTATTAAGTGTCTAACAATCCCAGGAACAGAAATATTCAGATGCCAGTGACCAAGGTGCGTTCACAATGCACCAAAATTCTTTATGAACAACGTTTTTTAAGAATAACGTTTGTCAGGAACAAAGAAATATTTTATGAACTGCGTTCTTTATGAACCACGCCTATCAGGAACAAGAAAACGTTTACCCTGAACCCCGTTCGTCAAGAACAATGTTCGCCAAGAACAACCAACGTTCGTCATGAACTACGTTCGTCATGAACCACGTTCACCAGAGATAACAACGTTCTTTATGAACCGCGTTCTTAATGAACAACGTTCCCCCCAGAGACAAACAACGTTCTTCGTGAACCGCGTTCTTAATGAACAACGTTTTTTATGAACAATGGTTGTCCGGAACAACCAAACGTTCTTCATGAACCACGTTCTTTATGAACAACGTTCTTTATGAACAACGTTCTTTATGAACAACGGTCAAGCAACTGAAATACTCTTGGTGTGCCAAGGTGCCGTTTAAGGCTGCTAACTTTAATCCAAACCATAATTTAAGATGAGTTAATCTTCATAAGCATCATAGTAAAAGCTACGGGATCCAGTGTCTTGCTCTTGCATTGTGGAGGGGTGGGGAAGGGGAGTACACGTGTTGTTTTTATGTCCCTAGAACGTTTCATCCAGTATTTAATTCAATTTTCCATAATACTCATCTTTTAATGATGTTTGTATCCAATTCCTGCCATCATCATTCATCATGTCTTCCAATTTTATTCATTCTGGATTTTGGCCATCCACATCAATCCATTTCTGTGCCCACACTTTCACTACCTCTCTTTTCATCTCAAGTTCCAACTTCCATCAGACTTCCTCTGGATTATTCACAATGAAAGAGAAAGGAAGAGAGCATTAATTCATATTCAATACAATAAATTGTCTCTTCCTGTGGAAGTAAATTCAATTTCTATTAGCATAGCAGTTAGTACAATATTTCAATCGAAGTTTTCACTTTCTATTTATGTGAGTAAAGTTTTATTCTTAATTTCAAGTTTTTTTGTTGTTGTTATTTACTCTCCCGCAATATTTGGTTAAACGTAAATTCCACTGTCTCATGCTTTAAAATAGCTTCTTTTGTCAAACAAAACTGACCCATTTTCCAGTCTGATGCACCCTTCATGAGCATCCACCTCCTGAAGGAACTTTCGCCTTTACACGCTATTCCAATCACTTTTATGGTTGTAATTTGGCCAACAGTACGCAGTGTCAACATCTGCGCTACCCCTTCTTTTTACCTTTCCCTCATTCCAACGAGACATTTGAGGTATATCAAATTATTGAAATTAGGGCCGCTGAAATGGAGGCACATGATGCCAGAGCTCGTGCTGTTACCGCTCCTGCAATATGGAAGTCATTTACATATTGCCTTCCTCTTCCAATTCATCCTTCGGTGGTACCTTCCAAGCCAACGAGGGTGCTTCCACATTCTCCTTGCCATCATCCACGGAGATGTAGGATGAAGAAGAAAGGCACGACACTCCTCCGCCATGCCTTTCTGACTGTCCCTTCTGCCTTACTGCAATAAGGGGTAAGTTAATATTTTTATTGCCAAAATACTATATTTCTCACAATGTAATATTATAGTTTTAATTCTTAAAAAAATTTCCCAATTATTTTTATTATACCCCAAAACCATTATGGTTTTTATTTTGAATCTGGTAATTGATGCCACCAAAAATAAATTCTCTTTTACTTTTAAAATGAATAATACCCAAAATTTTTTGTTAATTCAAAACAAAAATTGGTACCACATTTTATGTTTTTAATTTCTAAATGTTTCTCAACTTCCGGCCGGTATAGGCTTAACTTTGTTTTTCTTCCAATCACATTGTGAACTGTTGCATTTTGAACAGCTATTGCAATTGCTGAAATCTGTAATGAATGTCAATTATTATATCTTGTTTTAACCAGAATTGACATACCAAAAGGTTTAGGTTTTACCTTTGCCATAATTTATTCAGCAAAACTCAACAAAACAACAATAAATTGGTTTAATACTTTCTAGGCTTGTGCCTTGCATATTTCTTTTATGAGTTTTCTTGTTTAACTATGTTAAAATGCAACCTTCCCTCATTATTTAAGAAGGAGAGTTATTTTCTGTTCACTTTAAACCCAAAAGTGTAAAGGGGGGGGGGGGGATAGAAGACGATCGGACTTAAATTTTTTATATTCTTAGCAAATTGCTATTGATTTAATGTGTCAATTCAAAGTTCGTTGCCTGAACAAGATTTTGCATGGTTGTTACCCCATGATTTTCACACTTATAACTTTATTCCGATCGTTGTCCTGCCCTATTCATCCCTTTTTGATTTCACCCCACAACAAAAAAATTTCGTACAACCAACTTTAAGTGATCACGATATCCTCCTTATAACTACACTTATTAATACCATGCGTATCCCCAAATCCTTTAAACGGTATAACTTTTCTAACCATATATTTATCCCACTAAGCATCGAACATCTATCAGCAGTTGGTGCCTGGCAGCTCACTACAACTACTATTCTCAAATTCCTGCAGTCATGAAGCTTCACCTGTATTTCCTCTTCTCAACAGCAGCCTAAATGGTTAACTCGCCAAACTTTTAAACTTATTAAAAAACGGAACCGCCTTTGGTCAAAATTCCGGGTTACGAAACAACCTGCAACTAAAATTAAATACGACATCATTGCCCATGAAATCAAACTTAAATTAAAACAGGAAAAACGTTCGTTTGAAGAAAAGCTGGCCGAATCGGCGAAATCCAATCCTAAAATCTTTCAGCCCGTCAAAAATTGTCAAAAATCGCGGATAGGGATTGGGCCTCTTAAAGACCCCAACAACCAAATAGTTTCTGATCGCAGTGAAATGGCCAATATTTTGAATGAAACCTTCCAATCGAACTTTGCTCGCAAGCTTAGCTCCACTTGGATCTTACTGCAAGTTATACGGAGTCCGGTGTGTATCCCTCCATTTATTTTTTTACGAATCTGTCGTTACTCTGGCTATTTCCTCTTTGAATCCATCCAAAACTGCAGGACCAGATGCTATACCAGCTGAATTTCTCCTCCGTTACCAACAGTGTTTGACACCCTTTCTTACTAAATACTTTAACAAACTTATGGATGGTGGACTGGTTCCGCCGGAGTGGCGTCATGCCCATGTCACGCCAATTTACAAGCGAAAGGGGTCCCGCAGCAACCCCGAAAACTACCGCCCTATCAACATTACCTCATTGGTAGGAAAACTCTTCGAAACAATCCTTTATAAACACATACTTAAATTTCTTATTGAATGGGATCTCTTAAGTGATTCGCAACATGGGTTCAGGCCAAACTATTCTACGGTGACAAACCTTTTAACCTTTTATGCCGATTTTTGGAGATTTTTGGATGAAAATGTTCCGCTTGATCTTTTGTATCTGGACATCACTAAAGCTTTCGACCAAGTCCAGCACGATCTGCTCTTGCATAAACTGCAAGTCTTTGGCATTCAAGGACCTATTCTTGATTGGATTGCGGCTTGGCTTGCCAACCGCACCCAGTTTGTTGTAATTGGTGGGGAACAGTCTGACTCAGCGTGTGTCACCAGCGGGACCATACAGGGCTCCTTCCTAGGGCCCCTACTCTTCTTACTTTACTTTGACGACTTTGGGCACGACACAGAGCATGCCGTATGCAAGTTCGCTGACGATTCTAAAATGGGCACGGGTCTGGCTACCCCCTCTGCTAACTTCTGCTTTCAGCAAGACATCGATAAGCTTTGTGACTGGAGTCGCATATGGGAGTTATCAATCCACCCAGCCAAATCGCAAATTATCCATTCAGTTGCCAACAATCCCAACCTTTTGTACTACTGGGGAGGCATCCCTCTTAACTCAGTCTTTAGCACCTGCGACTTGGGGGTAACTGTTGACCAAAATCTTAAGTTTAACACTCATATTAAAAACACTATCTCAAAGGCAAACTCAGTCGTGGTCCTCATCAATCGTACAATCACCTCAAGGCAAACCAATACTTATCTAAAACTTTTCCTCTCGCTTGTTAGACCAATCCTCGAATATGCAGTTGACTTCTGGTGTCCCTTCCTGAAAAAGGACTTGTCAGCTCTCGAACGAGTACAAAGACGCTTCACGAAAAGGGTCCACGGGCTCTACAACACTCCTTATAATCTACGTCTGAAGAAACTTAATATTCCCTCCTTATGGTGGCGGTATGTCAGAGGCGGAATTATTACACTGTTCAAAATTCTTAAACTTAATTTCGGCGGTCCCAAACTAAAAAACCATTTCAAGCTACAGACCTACCAAGCCACACGCGGCCACACACTAAAATTAGAATTTTCTCTCCACAAGCACGAGTGGGCAAAACATACCTTCTTTTCACGCCCAATCTTTTTTTGGAATGGTCTCCCACAAGCCGTAGTCTCTGCAAATTCTGTTAATTCCTTAAAGAACTTGTTCGATGCCCACATATCCACAAATTCCCCACACCTTGTTACATTTTTTATTGAATAACTCACGATTCCGTAGTTGTTTGTTTTCCTTTTGACATATATCGCAAAGTCTATCATATGAAATTTACTGTTGTTTATTACAATACCCTTATAGTGTCAATGTTTCAAAACCCGTTACTCATTTTGATGTTACTTTAAATCTACCTAATTGATTGTAATATTTATATATTTACTATTGTTATTTATTAGTTATTATTTTCTTTTTCTCCGTTATATCCTGCACACACATACTCAATTATGTCAGGTATTATTTTGTTTCAAACAATTCGTGCATAGCTTGTTTTTTTCAGCAGTGTTTTCAGCAGTGTTTTTCACACTGCTTTGTGAAGTTATATGCGTGAATGTATTTATACCAATTTATTTTGTTCTGTTTGCATGCTTCATGCTTTGCAGCCGTAATCCTGTAATGCCCTTTGGGCGCTTGGATTTATTTATTAAAGTTAAAGTTAAAGTTAAAGTTAAAGTTGTTATATTTTCTAAAATCCGTGAATTCGTTTTTCCATGTGAATTCACTGATTTACCAAAACATAAAAGTGTAAAATTACAATTTCCCATATTTATGTTGCAGTACTCAGTATCTAGGGTCCGAATTACTTTATTCTGATCGTGGATTTTGAATGTTGTCTTTTGTGTAAAAAATTTTGAATTCTTAGCAATTCGCCACACCAAGTCCTTGCTGAATACATTTAATGAACAACTACCCACCATGATTTATCATCATCAATAGCAATCAGAATTTATCATGCAAAGTCCTGAATTATTTGCTAGATTCATATATTTTCCCTTTTTGATGAAATAGGTAAAATTATGTCCAAAAATATCATGTCACATTCTCGTTGCTTGGATCCTTCATAATCTGTTTTAAGAATCGAGAATCTTATTTTAACTTTCTACCTTCTTCCTGACCTTAAAGGTCTTTAGCATCTGTTTTGCAAGTATCAACCTTACCAGTAGTAATTCTACCTCACAACTCTGATTCTTTAAAATCGTTCCACCCTGATCTCCTTCTTTTTCTCATTTATTTGGGAAAAAGGAAGGGCAAGGAGGTGTGGGATCACAATATTTGGCTTATTTACCACCCCACCGTAACGATACGCCTGACTTAGGCAATGACCATAATATTTCAATGAAATTTTCCACATATCAAACAAAATTCTACAATTATGAACGTAAACCAGTTTTACTCAAGGAAATTATGAAAATCTGATTCATTATTTTTATTGTTAATGTTTTTCGTTTCAAAACTCATTATTGCCAACTACTTACATGTACCTTATATTTTCTTTTAACCATTTACCCAAAATTTGGCCAATTTGATGTTTTTATCCAGCTTTTACTTCCAATATTACCTTAACCCCACCACTCCTTATTATGAGAGATAAAAACTTTGGAGAGGGGGAGAAAAGAGAAAAAAAATCTTTTACTTCCTTATTTTGCTCCATTTCACCCAACAACAATTTCATACGGCAAAATTTCAATTTTCCCAAAGGTATCAAATCCATGTACCAAATTGTCATGTTTTTCAGCTCTTCACCTTTAATCTCTAGTTATTTACAATTTTGATTCCTTTTATTTACAGATGACACCGGACCTATTGCCTCGTAGGTCCAACTCACCACAATATTTTCAATACACGTTGTCGTAAGTCACCACCACTCGTCCGACGCATTCTAATTGCAGCGTCGGCGAATGTTGGTGGCCTGACAACTGGCGCCATCCGTCGGCGAAGAATACAACTATTTTTCCCGCCGATGCGAAGACCAGGCCTCCTGCTTTGCTCGTACTCGGCCATGCCTGACGTCTTCAAAATGTAAATAAAATTAACTTAAGTTCCCCTAATTTAACTGGGAACGCCTAAATTTTAACATTTAACTTTTTACTCGTACATAACAACGAAATTTCGTTAATTTACCATTATTAACTTAAATTTCCCAAATAATTTTCAAAATTTCTTCGCAATTTCCAAAATCATTTCGCAACATTCTTAAATTTTCTACAACTCCATAGTTTTATCCAGAATATCACAGTTATTTTTCCTTATTTTTGTACATTTTTCAGATTCTTTCATATGAATTTACCATGTAAATAACCAACAACCTGTACAAATTTTCTGTATTTTCTAATAAATTCAAAAAAAAAATGACATTTTAAAATTCTAAGCACCTTAATTAGTAGTATCTTGTATACTTATTTAAGTAATCTGACACATGTTCATTAATAACATAAGCAATCTCTGTGCATGCATGTTTTATTTCAGATTCTCCTTATAAACTTAAATTTCGTTTTCAGCGATGCTTGTATGCAACGCTACGTTTTCCAAGAACCCGCCACAGGGTTCTCCCTCAATAGGTTCTCACGACCACCCTCACAGCTGTTGGTCAAGTTTTCCTTTGTGTTTTAGCTGAAATCTACGTTTCAAATTCTCCGTCGGCTCTCGCGTCGTCCAGTTGCCTACGAAGCCTTATTTCTGGCATACATTTACAGCTTCTAGTTTGATAAGAGTGTGATGCACCGTTAAAACATTATAAGTCTAATTCTTGTTCAAGTTTTTGTGTTTTAATTTTGGAAGATCTATACTTATTAGAAGGTGGTAGAAATGGTTCAACCTTTGGTTCAGCATAGTTAAACTTCCTAGAATTTCCATCGCCTGATTTATTTAACGTTCCGTTGGCAACTGACGACTCGAGATCAGCAATACCATTTCTGCAGTTTGGTCAGACGGATCCAAAAGAAGTTTTGAAATGTATTCTTGCAATTTTGTTTCAGCTCCCATTAATTCTCCGTTTACTTGAAATGACAGATCAAGATCAGAACTCTGTTGAAAAGTATAGGCTGGTTTGTGCCCTTTATAAAATATAGTCTTAATTGGTTCATGTGAACAAGATAAATTGTCAACGACTCCAGATTATGAACAGTTCATGATAGCATCGCTTTCCAATTCGATAAATCAGTACGGCCCTGTTCAGCATTTCTGCAATTTACTGGATATCTGTTTGATTTGAACCCACATTATTAATAGCACATAATCGTATGTTATATGTTTATAAGATCTTGCTGTTTTACTATAAAAAATGTTGAGATTTGATAACAGATTTCCGGTAGTGCATTCGTGCTACTTCAAACGCAGCTTAAAGTCTACTTTCTAGACGATGAACCATGTAATCCTCGCTGTAGTAACAATCTTAGGTGGTTCAACAGCTAATGACTCCGGTAACTGATACTCGCAACCAAACAGAGGAATGGAGGACTAACCAATGTAGCCGCCGAAAGAGTACATGTTATGACTATAGCTGCCATTTATAATTGTCTGCACCCATCGTTTGGACAATGAGAAGTGGTCCTACGCAATATGGTTACAATTTGATTGTTGCAATTTTCAATTTACCCACCAACCAAGAAATGTTAGGTGTGAAATCAATTTAATTAATCTGCAACATATTAGTTAATTCATCCATAATTTTATTGCTTAGTTTACTTTCGTTAGCTGATCTTCTCTGGCCGGGGGGCAAATCTAGCAATTTATCCAGAGAATAATTCCCACCACCGTCCCCGCATCTTTTATCCACAATGCCTCCTGCGATAGTGTAGCGAGAGAAGGTGCTAATTATAGAGTACATAATTACTGCCATAGTTTCTGGTGTGCAAAGGCCCAATGCTATTCAGGGACCAGGGCAACCCTGGCCTTTGTAACGGGTATAGGCTCTCAGTGTAGCCCTGTAGGGTCAGTTTGGTCTAGCGTAAGCTTGAAAGACCTGACGTGATTCTACGTAATCGGCGATACTTCTGCCTACTTTAGGCCAAAAATCTAGTTTTGGAATGAACATGCTATGCATTTTCCTGCAAGAATCGGAACTGTATATTCCTGGAAGCAAACCGAATCCAAATCATTTTCCGAAAAATATTCCTGATGAGTTTTTAACATATATACATAAAAAAAAATCCCCTCTGTGTCTAATTCAGGAAATGTAAATTTGTGCTTAATCCAATTCCATTCTCCAAGTTCCTCCCTTGTTTAGACATGGAGGGCTTTGCTAAACCCTTAGCAAGCCCCTCCGTCGTGCTTTTTCCCCGTCTGGCTTCCTCTCCCAACATCTGGGTTGGCCATGAATCAACCGGCACCGCTTCGCACGTGTCTATCTCTGCTGAATCTTCCTCGCATTCTACGATCGTTGTCATATAATGCCCCAGAACAGTACCTTGTTTTAGTAAAATGTTTACACCGCTCAAGTTTATACACATCACTGGAACAATACCGGTAAATGACATATTTATTAACCCTTGAGTCATGCAATTCAAAACGTCATCAGTTTTTGGTCATAAAAAAAAATAGTCCGCTCGAATTTCGGGAAATGCAGTATTTAACAAGCATCTACAGTAGCGCTGACATCTATCTGTTGTAAAATGCTTGAGCATATCATTGTGAGTGAAATGGTGAAATTTTTAGACAGAGAGAATCTTATTACACAGGAACAATTCGGCTTCAGAAAAGGTGCTTCGTGTGAGCTTATGGTTACCTCTATGGTGCACGATATTGCTATGGGTTTGGACCAGGGAGATTCTGTTGATATGATATCTTTAGATATGGCGAAGGCCTTTGATACTGTCCCGCATGATCTTTTGCTTCAGAAGATGGAGGCTTATGGCATTTCGGTTGCAATTATCGGGTGGTTCAGAGGCTTTTTAAAAAAATCGAAGACAGTTTGTGCTGGTTGACGGCTGCAAATCAGGCACGGTGTCTGTTACATCCGGTGTGCCTCAGAGGTCGGTAAGTGGTCGAATTCTTTTCTTACTTTACATTAATGACTTGATGATGTGGTTGTCTCAGCGCATAAGCTGTTCGCTGATGACACACACATCTATCGGATCATTAAGGTGGAGTTGGATAGCATTGTCCTTCAGCAAGACTTGGACAGGGTAGCCAAATGGTGCGATACTTGGAAAATGAACTTAAATCCAGTGAAGACTAAAGCAGTTCACATTTCACATAAAAGGAATGCCACGAATCCTGTTTACTCCCTAAAGGGTGTTGCTTTGGAGATGGTGGACAATATGACTTGTCTCGGAGTTAAAATTAACCAGAAGTTGTCTTGGTCCGACCATGTTGACCAGATTTGCGCTAAAGCAAACAATGAAATTAGATTTTTTCACAGAATTTTGAAAGACGCAAGTCCTAAAGTTCGAGAGGTCGTTTTTAATGTGGTAACTAGGCCAAAGTTGGATTATTGTAGTGCTGTGTGGGATCCCTACATGACAAATCTGTCGGACTGCGTGGAACGGGTGACGTGTAGGGCCGCTAGGATGGTGTACGGTGCCTATCAAAGAGATGCCTGTGTCACTACTATGTGCAATAAATTGAAATGGCAATCCTCATTCGACAGAAGGAAAATACACCGCTTACAAGTCTTTTTCTGTATTTTCAACGGCTGCACTCTTCTGGATCCTTCTGTTTTTTGTGCCACCCCGGATTTTGTGGGTAGGCAAGATCATGCCAGAAAGATCAAGCGCTACCACAAAGACGCAACAAAAACGTGCTGGCGGGGTCTTTCTTCCCACGCACTATCATTGACTGGAATGACTTGACCGATGATGTTGTCTCTTCCATAAGTGATATAGCCTTTGCTACAAAGTTGAAAAAAGACTGGCAGCCTCAAACATGCAGCCATATTTGTTAAATTGTTGGAAATTATTTTATCATTTTGCTTGTTTTTTGTATTTGTCTTGAAATTTTGTTTTTTTGAAATTGCATTTATAGCTCTTTTGGACGTTGCAATTATTTTATAAATAAATAAATAAAAAAATATGTCTATGCATTAGTTGAATTTAACTCAACTCTTAAAAGTGTCACCTCTACATCTATGCACTCTCTTTGAGATGTGAAATCCAACGTTGAATCGTTAGATTCAACATTGAGTGTTGCTATGTGGATGCCAGTCGGATTGTATTTTTCACGATTTACAATTTCCATGTTTTGAATGTAACTAGACCAAGCTAGTTCAGCCGTTGCTGATAGTTGAAACACTAAAATCCCAATTTTCAAAATATTTTGTGAGCAATCCAATGAAACGGAATCTAATTTACTAGACATGAAATCGAAACCTAGTGATGCTGGAACTTCGCGGAAAGAACCATTATACACTATTTTAAATTCTTGTTGTCGTGAAAAATCACATTTTGAAACTATAACCTTAATTTATTGACCAGTTTTAATTTTCTTTTGGCCTACGCCAACCAAATCTAATGGTTTTTTTCCCCCCATATTACTTAACTGACAATCCACATACACATCACATAGCACAGATTCCTGTCACAGAATCGCAGACTAAAGAAACTGAAGACCCATTGTCTACTAAACATATTGTAGGCTTATTACCAATATTAAATACAAAAAGCAGACAGGAAAAAGCTACGTTCTGAACACTGTGCACCGGTGCATACAACGGCCCTGCTGCTTGACCTGAATCAAGTAGGCCGCCACTCTCACTTCTAGTGCGTATTTTTCTCGCTAGATGGCATTGGCAGTACCAGCGCTCACCTATTTCAGCTGAAACGCTTACTCGCAATCGCCCGTTTTTAAAAACAGATTTGTTTACGCTAGGTGTACTTTTTGGTGTAGTATCGCAAGTACTATCCCAAAATGTAAGGCAAACCATAGGTTCGTTGTTCCCTTTCAACAACGGAATTCTGAACTTCCCCTCTTTTTGGGTTTGATCAGGAATTCCAATAGACGACATTTCCACTTCGTTTTTGTAAAATGGTTCGTCAATGTGCCGAAACTGAACCTTACGCTTTTGACCCAAAACAGATAAAACAATTGGATTACTTGTATCTATGGTATTTAATTCAGAATAAAAAGATGATGAATCCACACCGTCGTCGAATACTGTTATAATTACAGAATCACACTTTAATTTGTACGTATCGTTGGCAGTTTTCAACATGCTGTGGAAATCATCGGCCAAATCGAAGTTGTTTTCAACAGAACAAGAATCATATTTAGTCGGAATTTTCCGAAATATGGAGCCAGTCGAGGCAAGGCAAGTGTCCTATCGGGTAATGTCAACCGTTGTTGTTGTCATTCAACACCTGAGTATAGTTTACCTTTATCAACTTCATCAGTTGCGAAAAACTGTACGCTATTTAATTTTAATGATTTGCTCTTAATATACTCAACTTTAGGATCAACAGGATTTTGAACGTCTACTTCATTAATTTGAACATTGCTTATTACTTTAATATAATCCTGCGATTCACCTTGCAGCCTATGACACCCATTTGCATCTAGGCTATGAGTTCACTACCAGAAATATTGCCAGATTGCGTGCTTTCCTTCCCCTGATTCGCCTGGACAGCACACTGAGTAACCTGATTCTGTCCACCCTGTTGCTGACCTTGATTATAGCTCTGTTGTTGACCATAATTTTGCTGGCGATTACCATTTTGGCTATTATTTTGACCCCCAGCATTGTTATTACCACCACCATTTTCATATTGTTGCCCATTATGCTGGTTACCCACATTTCACTGTTGATTATCTCTATAACCTTTCTCAGACCACAATTTTCCTGGATTACCCCTATAATTACCCCAGTTTGAGGAACCACCACGTCCGTCTCTGTTACTGAAACTGAACTTATTTCCTGGACCCGCTGAATTTAATCTACACTAGTTCCTTTGACAGACATTTTGCAAGTTCTGTTTATTTGTACGACAATCTTTTTTCAAATGCCCACGCCCTAAACAACGGTAACACTGCTTTATTCCAGGACTCTTTGCCTGACCCGCACTTACCTTGGCTTCATTTTTAGTTGCACTTATTTTATTTATGTTACGTTCTAATCTTTCGATTTTATCTGCCATAGTACCTAAAGCAAGGTTATTAATACATATTTCCGTTACTGGCTTAATTTCCGTAACAGAGGCTGACGTTGAGGATTTTGCTGCCCATTTCCCAACACGCCCTTCCATAACAGAACGCTTCCGAATTGCAGCATTCTACATGTCACGGAAAGTCGTTGGATCTTTGGATAAAATGTAGCCCTCAATTTCAGGCGGTATAGCATGGAGAAAAGCGTTTCTTAAAGCTTCATCGTTAGTTTCTAACTTTCTGACTCTCTCCACCTCGCTATCTCCAGGCTTTACCCTCCAAAGCGCGGAAGCCATGTTTTCAAGTCTATCCGAGAAAGTCTCAATAGTTTCACCTTCCTCCATACCTGTTGTATAGAATTTGTTCATTGTTATACTCTTCCCTCCAGACCCAAAACGATCTACCAAAACTTCTTTAAATTTATCCCAGTTATCTAACCGTGCAATTTGAGGATTCATTGCCAGAAATTTTGCTACTTGGCCAGTACACTTGCTACAAGCTACGGAAATTATTTCTTTATCTTTTAGACTTGGATCTAAAGATTTTAAATTTTCGCACAT
>JAHWFP010196483.1:51508-67945 GCA_023313725.1 Lithobius niger | reverse complement strand
TTTTTTTCCTTCTATAGTGTTTGTTTACATTCTACAATAGGTTCTAACTTATCATTTACGCCCCTTGACTGACAGTGCATTATACCTTTTGAATGGTGACTAAAGTATGTGATTAAAGAGGAAGTCGTACCATACCAGTTGTCGCTTTGTTCGACTCACAGGTGATGTTGCCCATTCACACAACCGTTTACTGTTGACTATTCACCCGAACCGACACATTATGGTGCGCCAGTGACGTCATAGCACTTGTAGTGGTGTAGGTGACTGCTATACCGCCCTTATGCTTGTTGGTACGAAACTGAAACCGACGCCATGTTGGGGCTTGGCCATCTTGGGTCAACCTATGGGGGCCGCCATCTTGGATCGTGACGTCACTTCCGGTTGGTCATGTGACCTGTGACGTCACTTCCTTGCTAGTACGACACTCTTCTCCACTACTTGAGCTAATTAATTTCCTTTGTTATTTAAAGTTTCATAACTTTAAACTTTCCTTCTATCTCGTACTTGCATTATGTTCGGTGTCACTACTGAAATCGGGGCTTTGCAGCACCATGTCTATCTGCACAACCTTGCCAAGACCAGACGCTAGGAGAGCGGGCCAAAGGAAATCACTTTTACGTCTTACTACATCGATTGTTGGGGAGAGAGAGCGATCTTTACTCGTCCGCCCAAGACAGGCCTTGACCAGGCCTACGTCACGACCGCCTGTCTGTTCGTTCATTTGTTTTACAATCTGTTTGTACCCTTCAGCTTGCGTTTCTTTCAGCACGCTCTCGCTGTTATTGGTCAGAATCTCACATTCTACAGTGTGAACCACATTAAAAATAAAGAAAAATCATAATTAATGAAACTACTTGAAATATTATTTATATTTTTCTACTTGTATAATATATGATAGCTGTCCCTGAACAGGTCCCTCAATCCAGATTACGTTTTCTCTATTTAGTTGTGAACATCACTCAAAGTTGCTCTTTTCCATTGCCTCTGTATTTGTAAGCACTCGCTGCTTTTCAGTTCTCTGGATTGCTTTACTATGTTCGATGGAAAACAACTAATACTTCGTCTGTTTAGTATAGCAATTACGTGAACTAATCATTATGTTTAACTATGCCTAATGGCGTTAAATGGCGGTCCTGACACCGACTCCTCACTCTGTTCAACTGAAACCAAAGAAATTGGAGAATTAGGTGGTGCATTGTAATGTAAAATGCGGTTCACAGCACTGGTAGAGGGTAGGTTAAAGTCTTTCAGATTATATCTATCTTTCCGAGAGGGAGATTCAGATACTGACCGAAAAGATTTATGAAATTTAGCATTCGAATCTGTCTTGGCACTTTTCTATGCTTTGAACGCTTCGATGACAGTGGTCACATTGGCGAGAGTGTAGTATTCACTTTCAAAGTCGTTCTCTCCTTTTTTGCCCTTTTGTACAATGTGGGTAACATTGCGGATTGATTTTGACGAGATTTGGAGTACAATTTTTAACAACGTCGATGATTTCTGCGACCTTTGAAGCACTTTATTCTTGGCAAAAAGTCTTGTTTTCCCTCTTGTAGGATGTCGGCGACATTGCGGATTGATTTTGACGAGATTTGGCATACAATTTTTCGATGTCAGCGACCTCGACTACCTTACTGACTTCATCTCCACGATGACGTTTAGCATTATCGGTTGCGGCCACATTACAAAGGTTTGTGTGGTTCACGTTTTTTGGGTGAACGAGGTGACAACTTTATTGCATTTCTTTTGGATTTAAGAGACGATTTGATAGTTTTTGTCCCTTCACTGGCCTCATTCCCGTGCCTCAGTGAACCGGGAGACGGACGGCTACTTTTGTGCTCCCATTCAGACGTCCCGTCAGATTGCCATTGTAGGATTCTTTTAAGTAATACTTTGGAATCGAATGAGGTACACACGTGTTTTATTTTCCGCTCAGCCTACAACACCCTGTGCTTCCCATCTAAGGTAGGTTGCCCCAGATAAGCTCAAGGCCATATGAGATACCCCCTCCTGTGAGGGGCCAGGCTAGGGGACCGTAAGCAAGAAAAAGGAATACACAAAAGCTAAGATATTATATTGCATCCCTCTCAAGTTACAACTAAATTTTACTGCTAACTGCAACAGAATATGCTGATAAAAATTAAGAACTGCATCACAAATGTCATTAAAGTTCAACATGCACAGTCATTAAGTCGCTCAGGTCGCTTGATAGTTCTGCGTGGTCGGCCCGCGTTTTGCTGTGGAATTTAATCAATGTGACCAACTTGCGGTTGTTGCGAGTTGTTTCATCATCTGTGTATTCACCCTCACTATCATCCCGATTTGAACGAATCTGCAAAGAAAATGGAGCCCACTTGACTGTAGAAACATTTCTTTGCCAGATGTATCCATTTTGTCCTCTTAGCTTCTACTGGCTCCCAAACTTGTCAATTATTTCAAAGGGCTCCCAAACTTGGTGGTCAGCTTGTTCTTTCGTAACTGATGTACGATTACATGATCCCCTATTTTCAATGACCCAGGTGCCAGGTTCCGCTTCTTGTTAATATAGTCTGCATTCTTCTCAACCGCTTTCTTCTTCTCCGCACTCTTGTAACAATGGAACAGTGTAGGATTGCAACAATAGTTTTCGGTTTGGGTGCTGGGATATCTCTGCACTCCTTTTCTTTTTTTGTTTTACATCTCTCACAAATGCGGCATAAACGCTAACAACACAAATCTCTTTTTGTAATTTAATTAATGATGATTAAACACACATTAAATACAGCCAACAACCAAAAAAAAGAAAAGGAGTACGAAGCTTTCGTATTCAAAAATTATTAAAATTCATACGTACGCTGCAACCTAGAAAAAAGGCTACGAAACTTTCGTAATTCAAGAATTGAAATTCATCACATCACACCCTTGTTGGAAATTTAACGTGACACCATGAAACGTTTGCTTTAATTGGTCATTGTCAAATCCGCTGCATTTATCTTGTTTTGTCAGTTACTAACCGAGCAAAACATCAGACGCCGCCACCATCATACCTACACTATATAGTGTGCTTGTACGCCACATTAACTATCGTTAGCTGCAGTGCAAATGCAACATAAGTCTACGCGTGGTAACAATGGTCTACGCGTGGCTCGTGCGGAGAAGGCGAAAGCGGTTGAGAAATAGAATCTTACTCGTTTCCCTCATGCTGAGCCCAACTGCGCGCCCTCGCTATTGTTGGATCTCAGCACTCGGGAAACGGGTAAGATCCAATACTTCTCACTTGCTTCAAGAATGAAGATGATCAATGCCTGTTTCATTCCCGTCCCCTCGGCGGTTGCTGCTCTAAATGCCTTTAGGAAAACTCGGTTCAGCTATTCAACGAGGCCATTAGCCTGCAGCCAATACGAAGTCGTAAAACGAATCTTAATGCCAAGCATGTTGATTTGATCTTTGAACTCTGCAGATTGGAACTGGGGTCCATTGTTGCAAGTTATGCACTCTGGATAGCTATGCATTGCAAAAACTAACTGAAGCCAATTGACAAGCCTTGTAGCAATTGTCGATTTTAAAAGTATGGCCTCTGGCCAATTGGTAAAATAGTCCACCAACACAACCAGCGTTGATCCGTCTGGAAATGGGCCACAGAGATCGAGAGCAAGATGCTGCCACGGCTTGATTGCCCACGTTGTTGTTTTAACCAGGTCTCCTGGTGGTCCTTCCGTGTTGAGGTGGCATGCCACACAGTCTTTAATCAGCCCTGTAACATCCGAATCCACATTAGGCCACCAAGCCTTGGTGCGTAAAAAGGCTCTTGTTTTGGAAAGGCCCTGATGTCCCTCATGGGCAACTTGTAATGCTTGTTGTCTAAGTGAACTTGGCAAAACCAAACCTAAGCAGCACATCGTGTCATGACAACTCCACTTTAAATCTATTGTATGTTAATGGTACTTTACACCAATCCACCGACAGTAAAGCATCCCTAACCACAAGAATATCAGTGTCCTTACTGGTAGCTAACTTAACATCTAACAACGTCAAGGTGTTTGGTACTGCGTGCTCAATCACTAAATTAACATAAGCTTCAGTAAAAAGGCCTGACATGGAGGTTCACGTTCTGAGAATAAGCGTGACATTGGGTACGCTATGTTGTCTCTTTCTGTTACATATTCAATTTCATAATCGCAGCCTTGTAGTCTGAGGTTCCATCGTTCAATACGCACGGCAAGGCGTGACTTTGGTGAGTAGAGCACCAGCAATGGCTTGTGATCGGTTAAAATTTTAAATTTCTTTCCTATCAGGTAAAGTGAAAAATTCTCACATCCCCAAATTACTGATAAGGCCTCTCTCTCGGTATGTGAATACTGACGATCCGCAGGAATTAGTGCTTTGCTAGCACAAGCTACTAGTTTGATAAGGTTGTCACGCTCATTGAGCCAATATTCCGCCTATGCCTTCTGGGCTCGCATCAACATACAAATAGGTTTGTCTATCCTTACAAAAAAACATGAGCTGTGTCTGCCTTGCTAATTCAACTTTAAGTGTGATGAAGGCACGTTTGAGGGTTATCGTCCACTGCCATTCAACTTCTTTACAAACTAAATCTCGCAATGGCTTGGTAATGTCAGCTACGTTTGGCAAAAACCGTGTGCAGAAGTTTATCAAACCTAAGAAACTCCTAACCTCATGCACATTTTGCGGTTCCCTGAGCTGATTCAGATGTTCAATACGCGACTTGTCCAATTGTAATGCCCCTTGGCGAAATTTCGAATCCCATGTACGAAAGTTGTTCTTTCGCGAAATGGCATTTCTTACGATTTAATGTGAAACCACATTGCTCTAGCTTGCCTAGAACTGCATCTAAATGCTTCGCATGTTGCTCATGTCCACGCGAGTAGACCAATACATTATCACTAATGTTGCGTACCCCCTCACAGCCTGAGAGCATCTGCTGCACAAGGTTTTGTAAAATTTCATCCGCTACAGTAATGCCGAAGATCAGCCTTGTGAATCGATAAACAACCGATTCTACTGCAAATGCTGTTAGCTCTCATGCCTTTGGGGATAGCTCAGTTTGATGGAAGCCTTCTGAAAAATCTAATTCTGTGAAAACATTTGCACACCTATTTCAGCTAAGACGTCGTCTACTGCGGGTATAGGGAATTTATGCTTGACTAATGCCTGGTTGACCTCGCATACATTTAAACATAATCTAAGTGACCCATCCTTTTTTTGGTACTGGTACTACTGGGGATAACCAAGGTGTGGGACCGTCTACTTTTTCAATAACCCCCATGCTTTGCAAGCGTTTTACTTCTAACGCCACTTTATCGCTAAGGTGAAATGGCATACGCTTTATTGGTAATGCTTTTGGAATAGCATCGGGTTTTAGTTCTAAATCAATTTGAACTCCCTTTAGTTTTTCTAAGCCCAAAAACAGTTTTTCTCTTTTTTTGCAAAATATGCTCAATTTCAGTTAATGTATGATATACCACCTGTTCAGAAAATGTAACCAGTCCTAAAGCTACTGCATCGTCTTTGCCAAGTAAACATGGATGCTCACTTTTTATGACAACAACCTTACTCGTCGCTTAATTTTGCCAACCACTACGGGAAGAACCACTTCGCCTTTTAAGTCCAATGGATTGTAAGCATACGTAAAGGCACGCATGTCTGAAGGACGGATGACATCTCTAGAATCATGTCTGCCTGCCCATGTCAGCAGCGAGATGGTCGATCGCGAATCTACCACCAAAGGTACCAACTGACCATTGACATTCAGTTTAGTTGTCGGAAGCCTTGTGGTCGCAGCCATGAACGTGTAGTCATCACTATCTGAACTTGCTTGGTGTAGTGTATGATAATAGTGATCTTAGATACTGCTAAGTAGTCTTTGATTATCTGTCATATCATAACCTAATTGGCTTATATGTATTAACCAATCACTGTTGTAACTGGAGTGACATCACTTCCCATGATGCACTCCATCCAAAGTTATATAAAGGCTTGCAGCTGCCATTTAAGCTGCTGCTCACTTAGAACCCACAACCTGTAGTGGTGTCCCTTAATTTGACACAGAACATTACAATGGCGACGATGTAAGGGATTTAATTTAGGTTTAATGTAAACTTAATAAGTAACCATTGCTTAATTTTATTTGTTTTAAGCCCGTGCTTGGAATGGGTAAGAACAAAAGCAATTGGTATTCAAAACTTAAACTTTTGAGCTAATTAGTAAGGAAAGAAAGTACCTCGTATGCTGAATAAGAGCTGCTATGAGTAAACTGGCTCCTGGAGCAGCTGGGGCTGGTTCCTCATGGTGGTGAAGACTGGAAATTGCCGTAGAACCAGGGACTGCAGAGGTGACGTGGTTAGTCCAGCTTTTGAACAGGTCAGAAGTACTTTTTCCATCTTCCACAAGTATAGGAAATGTCGGCACTGGCATGGGGATTTAGTGCAGGGACTAGCTTGTTTGGGGGAAATTAGAAGTGCTGAGTTTAAGTTGGTGTGTTGAATAGCAAAGATTGAAACGTTTAATGCCTCAGTAATAGACAGGACGACTTTTCCCAGAAAAGACGCTCTAAAATAAGTTCAACGGCAAATGTTGAGACATTTTGGCACCGGGCGATTTTAACCTAATTTGAGCATGCTGAATCCGAATCTGCCCGGTGCCAAGTTGAATTTCTCCTCCTAAGCCAGGAATTCAAGATGGCGTCCAAAAATGGCGACCAAAAAAATCTTTTGCTTCTAGCGTCCAAACCGTTAATCCGATCGAAAAGAAACGGTTACCAATTATGTTTAGAATAAAATTTCCTTCAGAAAAGGTTCTATTCATATTTTTCGTAAAATGAAACCTTCTGAGCGAAATTCGTTATTCAAGTTCTATTAAGCAGTTTGTGCATGCTATAGATACTACAGCGCATATGTGTATTATAATTCCTGACTTTAAACAACTGGAATGTTAGTTATAATTAAGATCCACTACCATAATTAGGGTTAAATGAAAGATGAAGCTGTATATTTTCCAACAAGGGTAATTAAAACCATTTATTTTAATTAGAAGCTGAGCTACGACAGTTTATCTACGTTGTAGCGCTTTGAATTTTGCATCATTTTACGGCAAATTCTATCTTTAGACTGCTGCATAGCGGTTCTAATTCAAATAAATGGATGTGATTACGCTTACATGAACGATGAAGATATGTATTTTCCAACAAGGGTAATTAAAATGATTTATTTTAATTAGGAGCTGAGCTACGGCAGTTTATCTACGTCGTAGCGCTTTGAATTGAGCATGATTTTACGGCAAGTTCTATCTTTAAACTGCTGCAGTAGCGGTTCTAATTCAAATAAATGGAGGTGATTAGACTTAGATGAAAGATGAAGATATGCATTTTCGAACAAGGGTAATTAAAACGATTTATTTTAATTAGGAGCTGAGTTATGGCAGTTTATCTACGTTGCAGCGAGATGAAAGATGAAGATATGTACTTTCGAACAAGGGTAATTAAAACGATTTATTTTGATTAGGAGCTGAGCTATGGCAGTTTACCCATGTGGTAGCACTTTGAATTTTGAGTCATTTTATGACAAGTTCTATTTTTAAACTATTGCAGTAGCGGTTCTAATTCAGATAAATGGATGTGATTAGGCTTAAATAAAACATGTAGATACATATTTTTCAACGAGGGTAATGAAAATTATTTTAATTAGGAGCCAAGCTATGCCAGTTTATCTGCGTTGTAGCCCTTTAATTTGTGTGTCATTTTACGATAAGTTCCATCTTTAAACTGTCACAGTAGTCGTTCTAAATTATATAAATGGGTGTAATTAGACTTAAATGAAAGATGAAGATGTATATTTTCCAACAAGGGTAATTAAAACGATTTATTTTAATTAGGTGGAAAGCTACGACAGTTTATCAACATTGTAGCGCTTTGATTTTTGGGTTGTTTTACAACAAGTTCCTCCTTTAAACTGTTGCAGTAGCCGTTCTAATTCCTTTAAACGGATGTCATTAGGCTCAGATGAAAGATGAAGATATATATTTTTTAACAAGGACAAGTAAAACGATTTATTTTAATTAGAAGCTGAGCTATGGCAGTTTATCTACGTTGTAGCACCTGGATTTGTGCGTCATTTTACGGCAAGTGCTATCTTTAAACTGCCGTAGTAGCTGTTCTAATTCAGATAAATGGATGTGATTAGGCTTATATGAAAGCCAAAGATATGTATTTTCCAACAAAGGTAATTACAACGTTTTATCTGACTTATAACTGCTGCTGTAGCAGTTTAAAGACAGAACTTGGGAAAAAATGACACAAAAAGCATATCACTATACTGTGGAAAAATTGTCGTAGCTTAGCTCATAATAAAAATATATAGTTTTAAATACCCTTGTTGGAAAATATACATGCTCATCTTTCATTTAAGCCTAATTACATCTATTTATCTAATTTAGAACGACTACTGAACTACTTTGAAGATGAAACTTATCGTAAAACGACCCAAAAATCAAAGCGCTACAATGTAGATAAACTGCTGTGGCTTAAGCTTCTAATTAAAATAAATCATTTAAATTACCTTTACTGTAAAATATACATCTTCACCTTTCATTTAAGCCCAATTATGTTAGTGGTTCTTAATTAGAACTAACATTGTATTATGTCCTGTAATACACATGTGCGCTGTTGTATCTATAGCATACATAAATGGCCTACAGAACTTTAAATGACAAATTCCGGCCAAAAGGGTTAATTTTACGAAAAATGTGGATAGAGCTTTTTCTGAAGGAAATTTTATTCTAAACATAATTGGTAACCGTTTTCTTTTCGATCGAATGAACGGTTTGGGCGCTAGAAGCAAAAGCCTGTTTTTTGGAAGCCATTTTTGGACGCCATCTTGAATTCCGGGCTTAGGAGGAAAAATTCAACTTGGCACCGGGCAGATTCGGATTCAGCATACCAAAATTAAGGTAAAACCGCCCGGTGCCAAAATGTCTCAACATTTGCCGTTGAAAGTTATTTTTTGGGTTTTTCTTCCAGTCTATAACGTTTAATGAAAATTGCTTTAATGCCTAACGTTTAAAAGTGATGATAACGTTTAGAAGGATAAAATATTTCAGTGTTCAGGATTTGAGTTGATAAACCTGTTAGAAGTGGTGTTAACTAGCTTGTGTTATTAAAAAGCTAAGGTTGATAAAATTGTTTAAATTACATTAAATGCTTTTGCAAGTGTGCAAGTTATGCATGTGGTATACCTACAATTTGAACAGAGTTAGCCTGTAAAATGTTGGCCATCAAGTGGTTGTGAGTAAATTTCTAAAAGCATAGCAGCGCATGCTATGCGAATTTATTGCACAGAGCTTAGACAACCAGTCGAAGTGTAATTTCATGTAGTGTTTTAAAGCTTGTATACTGTGCCTTATAAAATACGGGGGTTGCAAAGCAAATTTTAATGCTGGTCATAACTATAGCACGAGAGTGTTCCGGTCTGTGTGAGTACTAGGTGTTGCTGCTGGTAGTGGAACCGGTTGGGCTAAATTGTGTCAAATAGGTTATTTATTATTGCTGGCGACGATAATTAAGTGTAACCTAGCCGGTCACACATGGGAATTTGATATCCTATGTTTAAATGAAACTGCATTAATTTGTAAGAGAACAAGCAAGAGCGGTAATTCTTGGCAAAATTTAAATTCATTAAATTTAAAGAACTAGTTTAACTTAAAATGGGGAGAGAAATGGGGAGAGACCATTTAAATGTAAATTCGGTTAGCCTATTTAAAGTTTCTAGTTTGAGTAGACCTTCTTCTTGTTGCTGGGTGCAACGAAGGCCTATCCGAGTAAATTTAAGAATTGTAAGGCATATTCTTACGCACTTGATTTTTGATAAAATTAAGTATAGGGCGCTGGTGTTAGTTATTCCTAGAGTTGTGATAACACTTCCAGCTATGCCTCCAGGTATTCAAGGTCGGAATTTGATTCAGGTGTAGAAACCTGGCCTGTTTATTTTGAACAGGTCGAATTGTATTTCTCGGCTTTTGACGTGCCTGATGATAAGAAAGTAGCGTTGCTGTTACCAAGCTTAGGTGCTAAAACATATGGTTTATTACGAAACCTGTGTGCACCTAACGCTCCAGCAACTAAAACCTTAGTACAAATTAACACGCTGTTGACAGGTAACTTATGTCCTGTACCTAACTACCTTTGTGAAAGAGTCCAGTTCCAAAGGAGGGAGCAGAATGCTAACGAATCAACTGTGGACTACATAACTGAATTAAAGAGGCTTACCCTCTATTGTAGTTATGGTCCAGCCGATGGAACTATAAGCTGGAGACAATGCTCGGGGATAGATTTGTTGCTGGAATTCGCAACTCCGACACTTTGAAATCTCTGTTGGCGTTGGATCCAGCTACAGTTACATTTGATTCTGCCTGCAAGTTTGCCCCCTCTCAGGAATTGGCTGAGAAAAATGTAAGTCATTTTCAGGGGTTAAGTGCTCATTCAGTGCAGTTTAAACGTCCATTTAAAAATAAAAATAAGTCTAACAATGACAATTTGTGCTACTGTTGTGGCAAACCATTGCATGTGAAAGCTGTGTGCAGGTTCAGAAAGCATAAGTACTCCTCCTGATGGAATATTGGGCACCTAAGTTGAGTGTGCAGGTCTAGCAAGCCTGCGCCAACGCCCTATTCTCATAAACCCAAAATGGTAAAAACAGCTGGTAAAAATAAAAATCATAAGTACTCTGGTCGGAAAGCACTTAATGTTGAAGAATCATCAAATTATGATTCGGACGACACTGAATGTAGTTCGGATGAAGTAAGCCCTGATTCTGACAAAATTAATTCTCCTGCTACGGATAGGCGAAGCAGAACATGGATGATTCATGTTCAGTTGAATGGCCATGAACTTCCATTATTAGTTGATTCGGGTGCAGATTATTCCAGTTAGCTGGTACACTAAATATTTCAGCAATGTCAAGTTAAACCCAACTAGAATTAGTTGAGGGCTTCTGGTGGAGTAGTTTACAAGCTTTTGGGTATTGTGAGGCTCAACGTGAATGACAAAGCTGAGGTATTATCAGCAATTGTAAGCCCTCATAGTTTTTCACCATTATTTGAGCAAAGTTGGATGCGGAGTCTTGAATTGGACCTAAATCAATTCTATGCTGAACCTGTTCATGAGGTAGACATATTAGAAGAAATAATAGAAGATGTTTATTTTGTCTCGGACGAGGTGTTCAAGAGATTCCCTAAGCTATTTTCGCCAGGTTTGGGGAGGCTCAAAGATTTTAAGGCCAAAATAACTTAAAAAAAAGATGCAGTACTAAAATACTGCAAGCCTGACCGGTACCCCTAGCTGTAAGGGCAAAGGTCGAGGTTTGAAATCGACAGACTTGTTCAGGAGGGTGTTCTTAAGCCTGTGGATTGCAGTGCGTGGGCGACGCCCATGGTCTTGGTTTTTAAGCCTTCAGGAGACGTCCGGATCGTAGGGCATTTCTCAGGCACTGTAAATCCGCAAATGGATACAGAATACCACCCGGTTCCAAGGGCTGAAGATTTATTTTCGAAATTAGCAGGGTGTAATACCTTTTCGATTATTGACCTTTCGGATGCTTTTCTGCAAGTTGAGCTTGACGAGGATTCAAAGGCCCCGTTAACTATAAATACTTGTAAATGCCTGTTTCAGTTTCAGAAACTCCCTTTTGGGCTGGCTAGTGCTCCTGGCATGTTCCAGAAGCGTATGGAATGTGTCCTTAGGGATATCTCTAGGGCTGACCCATTTTTTGATGACATTCTAGCTGCTGGAAAGGGCCAGGACCACGATAAGACCTTATTCCAAGTTTTAGAAGCCTTGCAGGAAAACGGTTTGAAATTAAAGAAGAACAAATGCCAACTCCGCAGAGACAGTATAAAATATCTGGGATTCAAAATAGATAAAAATGGGGTCTGAAACCTGCCTAACGTTCTGGACGCTATAAAGCTAGCACCTGAGCCTACTAACATTCAAGAGTTAAAGTCTTTTTTGGGCTTTATTAACCAGTATGGAAAATTTGTACCGCATTTGGCGACCATACTGGCTCCATTAAACAAGTTGCTTTCTCCAAAGAACGCCTGGAAATGGAGTAAAAAATGCTCAGATGCTGTCCAGAAAGCTAAGGCTGCGTTTCTAGATTCTAAAGTGCTGGCGCACTATGACCCTAAGCTGCCTGTCAAGCTTATTTGTGACGCGAGTCCCTTAGGGGTCGGGGCGCAGATAGTTCAAACCTATCCAAATGGCGAAGATAGGCCTATCGCTTTTGTCTCTAGGGCACTGTCAAAGGCAGAGATGGGTTATGCCCAATTTGACAAAGAGGCTTTATCGATAGTTTTTGGGGTTAAACGCTTCCACCAGTATTTGTTTGGGAGGAGGTTTATACTGCAAACTGATCAGAAGGCATTGCTGTGGGTGTTCGGGAGCAAGGTATCAATTCCAGCAATGGCAGCCGGACGTATCCAGCGGTGGGCAATTTATTTAAATGGCTCTGACTTCGAACTCCAGCACATCCCCGGCAAGGAAAATTTAACAGCTGATTTTTTCTCTGGTATGCCTACGCCATATGAACCCCCTTCCAAGCGAGCTCCTGGTTGGAGAGTTATGAATTTGGAAACCAGTGAGTCACTTCCAATCTTAGCTGACCAACTAGAATATCACACCATGAAAGATAAGCTGCTGGCAACAGTTTATCGATATACTAAAGATGTTTGGCCGGATAAGGTTGAAAACGAAGATATGAAGCCTTATTTTTCTCGTAGACATGAGTTATCTCTTGATAGTAATGCAATATTTTGGAGGGTACGTCTAGTAATTGCCGAAATGTTGCGTAAACAAGTGCTTGAGGCACTTCATTTGGGCCATTGCGGGGTCGTGCGTATAAAAGCTCTTGCTCATTCCCGTGTATGGTGACCTAAAATTGATAGTGATTTGGAAAGTTTGGTTAACAAATGCATGGCTTGTCAGGTGAACCGTGATGTTGGTGCTAAGTCTAAGAAACATGTTTGGGAACGACCTGCATTGGCGTGGGACAGAATGCACCTTGACTTTGCAGGGCCATTTCATGGAAAAACGTACATGGTATTGTTGGATGCACATTCTAAATTCCTATTTGTTTACGACATGAAAACAACAACGAGTGGTGCTGTTGTACGCATTTTGCGTGATTTGTTTTCAACCTATGGTTACCCTAAGGTACTGGTTAGTGACAATGGACCACAGCTAAAAACTAATGAGTTTGAAAATTATTTAAAACAATGTGGAATTCGGCATGTAACATCCATTCCGTATTTGCCAGACCGAAATGGGGCTGCTGAAAACTTAGTATGGTCGCTAAAACGTAGTTTAAAAGCGAGCCTAACTCAAGGTTTAAGCCTAGAAATAGCACTGACTAATTTCCTCCTACAAGCTAGAAATATCCCTCATTGCACTACAGGTGTGACTCCATAAAAAGCTTTCCTAAAAAGACACGTGCGTACACATTTAACTCTCATGATACCAAGTGTTGCCGATAAAACTGCTCTAAGGCAAGACTGTCAGCTAAAACCAACAGCTAATTTATGCGAGCGCACTTACCAGTTGAACAAGTTTTTTGTACAGATGCGAGGCAAAATGCGGCGAAAAACTGGTTGCCGGGCCGAGTTGCGAAAGTGCTTAGTCCGTATGAATATGAAATAAGGGTAAAAAGCGATGTTCTTCTCCGGAAATCCAGGTCGCAATTACACGTACGTGCATCCGAAGATTCGTTGCTTGATTTGCCGGTGTCCAATGGGCAATCGGATATGCAAATTTGGAACAGTAATCCAATCTTCCGTGCGCCGTCGGGAGGTGAAGCTGTGGCCCCTCGGCATGGTCCATCACAGGCCGTGCAGTCAACTCGTTGTCGAAGTTTTGTTTTGCCCTAGCTTACACCACCAAATGTCCGAAGTTCTCCCGTCAAAATGCATGTTTTCAATAAAGAATTGTCTCCCATTAAAGTTAGTGAGGATTTCCCGCCCTTGTTGTCGCCTCCGAGTGAGTCTCAACGGAAAACTCCGTTAAAATTATCGTCAGTTGCTGGCGACGCTGGAAAGCTCCCTGTGTCAGTGCCGGCGTCATCGTCGTGTGTTGTTGCCCGGCCATCGCCGAGCGTGGTTGAACTGCCTTCGTCTGCTCCGATTGGTTTTGCCCAGCCCTCGCCGAGCATAGTTGTTATGCCGTTGCAAAAACCGCCAGTTTCACAGCAAGAAATTGGGACATCTGCCAGGAGGTCTCTTTTCGGCTTTTTGATTAGAAAATTGTTGAATACTAAGAAGGGGGGAAATAGTAGGTATTAAATTTAGGGATATTAATATTCTAATATAGTTATATTAAAATTGTAAAATTTTAAAATATTAAAATTGTTATGGTCAGGTCTTGTATATATTGTATATAGAGAATGGCATGAAATGCTTCTTGTTGTATATTGCATAGTTTAATAGTAATTAATTATACTGACTTATAATCTATTGGGGGTGATTGTAGTGTATGATAATAGTGATCTTAGATACTGCTAAGCAGTCTTTGATTATCTGTCATATCATAACCTAATTGGCTTATATGTATTAACCAATCACTGTTGTAACTAGAGTGACATCACTTCCCATGATGCACTCAATCCAAAGTTATATAAAGGCTTGCAGCTGCCATTTAAGCTGCTGCTCACTTAGAACCCACAACCTGTAGCGGTGTCCCTTAATTTGACACGGAACATTAGACTTGGTTATCTGGTTGTTCGCGTTTTTCTGGTTGAACACAGTTGACCTTTTCTTTTCGATGTTCTGTGTGTGCATTACTATAATGTCCTCTTGGTTTCTGGTCTTGTTCTGAGCTACGGGCAGACTTACACATGTTACCAATGTTAGCAAAATGGCCTTCCTTGTTGCATTTTCTGTAAATTTTTCCTTTTGTAATGGCGCATTCTGAGCTACCATGGCCACTCCAGCCACATCTTCCACATCTTATCTCGTGTCCAGCTGTCTGCTGTCGGTTGCTTTGATGCCTGGCAAAATTCAAACTTTCTTCTGTAATGGGAGGTTGTATTTTTGCTTCCATTAGTGCTGCCTGGCGATCTGCATTTTCTTGATTTCGAGCTAAAGAAAGTGCCAATTCCAACTTCAAATCATCTTCTCGTAGAAGATGACGTCGTCACTTGGAACTGCAGCAATGTCCACGATTTGATCCACAATATTTGACTCAGCCCATTTCCCCCAATTGCACAAAAGGGCCTGGTATTGCAGCCTGTGACGTATTCGTCCATGCATTCATCAGCTAGCTGTCTTATGCCACGAAAAACGTGACGTTCAAACGTAAGGTTGCGTTTTTTTTTGAAAACTTCGTATCGAATTTTTGTAACAATGCCGCATGTGTTGTGGTGTTTAAGTCTATTTCAAATGTTTTATATGTTCGTTTTACTTCCTCTCCTCCCATAAGAATGAGAAGACTGTTCTTCTCTGTGTCAGTCTTAACTCCTGTAGCTGCAGCATAAAGTGCAAAATCTTCTTTCCACAACTCCCAGCGTTCATTTTCGTTTTCACCTTTTCTAGTGAATTTTGGTAAGACCGGAATAAAGGCTTGGGCACACATCCTAGTCGCCAATTTGTAGGATTCTTTTAAGTAATACTTTAGAATCAAATGAGGTACAAACGTTTTATTTTCCGCTCTGCTTACAACACCCTGTGCTCCCCATCCAAGATAGGTTGCCCCAGATAAGATCAAGGCCGTATGAGATGCCACCTCCTGTGAGGGGCCAGCTTAGGAAAAAGTAAGCAAGGAAAGGGAATACACAAAAGCTAAGATATTGTATTACAGCCGTGTTTTTGCTGACGATGGATGCTGACCCGACTCCGTCAACCTTACAGGCGGAGAATTTGAACGATCGTGCTTTGTGACACCTACATCATTTTTACTTTAAATGTCTTTTTTTTCACCATCTTTTCCGTATCTTTTATCAACGAAAAAGTTTTTGTCTTATTTTTTCGACACAATTATCACTTTTAATAGTTTTTCACACCGTTTTCACTTCTTTATTCTGATCGATACGCACAGCTTTAGAGGAATTACCACACAAACATGTTCTGATCGAAGGAGAGAGCTTGGCTTTCCCGCCGGTAGATGGAGCCGCCATCACAGTGTCGTCATCACAGAAATGCTTCCCAGTGTCAGAATGAGGATTGAGGGCCACCACTTTGATAAAACGTTCTTCCAGAGCATTAAAACGGTGATAAATTCTTTCGGTCATAGATTTTGACAAACGGGCTTCCCCAACATCGAACTTCACATTCATACGTGCATCTGCGGATTTCCGAACTCGGTTGACAACAAGGCTGAGATTGTTCGGTTCGAATTAAATAGCGCCTATAGTAGAGGAGTTATGAACAACATCACCAGCCTTAACGTCGCCGATGTCGGCA
>JAHWFP010196483.1:14836-51408 GCA_023313725.1 Lithobius niger | reverse complement strand
CGGCAACCTCGGCCGCGTTCATAACCGGGAAAAAATTTGCAGGCTGAACAACATTTGGAAGATTTAGGACTAAGATTTTTCGAGGGATCTTGTCTTTAGAGTCAATTGATGCAGAACGACTACACTGTTGCTGCTGTTGATCGGATTTGCTCGAAGTTAACAGTATTTTTGCACAGAATCCGCATCATACAAAGACAAATATGACCCTTATCGGTAGTTAAATTAGAAAGTCCACATTTGCAGCAGGCGGGGTGAAAATCATTAGGTGTTTTGTTGTATGTGCAAGACGAAAAGTCACCTGACTCGATTAGTTTCCTCAGTGTCACAAAACACGTAGGCAAAGCTAAAAAAAAATTAAAATAAAGAACTAGTATAAGCGGCGCTATGTGGATGTCATCGTGCTTATAAGCGATAATAGCCGCCTGCCTGTGTTAGCAAAGAATCACAGAGCAACGCCAGCAGAGAAAGCTAGATGGAATTATTTTGGGCAATCGAAAACATAAAATAAGCAGTTTGCAGATAGTAAGAAATTTATGAAATGAAGCGTCGCTATGAAATGACCTATGATAATGATAATATTGCGATGTAATGTCATATGCAATACTTTGTCGAGCGATATATAATTACCACGATGAAACGCAGTAGAATTGGCTTTGTTAGAAATCTATTAAGTACATATATATCATCTAAGGTAGCTAAGGTTTTAAAGGGGTGAACGGTTTTGTCCAACAGGGCTTTTCTGTTCCTGTAGCTGCGCTTTTCTGCTCCTGTAGCTGCACTTTTAACTAAATTTGGATTTCAATTTTGGGTGCGGGTTTTCTGCTGGAAATACTGAATCAACAACAATTTTGTTTTAAAGCAAAATTAACTAAAACTCTTTCAATATGTGATGCAAAATGTGGCTGAAGTAGAATGTGGCTGAAGTATGTGTAGAACATTATGGGTTTGCACACTAAAGACGAGGGGCAGGAGGCTGTGTGCAAATAATAGTCCAGAGAGTTGGGCTATTTTCTAAGTCATGTTTAGTGAGGTACCCAATCTAATGGATGCCCTATCCAACTGCACACTGCTCATTGGATAATCCAACCCTGTTGCAGGCATTACAAAGAGCAACAGACTTTGGGTACAGCTCAAAATTAACCAATAAGCAATTTGTTTGCTGACTTGCAAACTATGTTAATAATAGTAGTGGTAAAATACGATATGAGGACCCACATACTCTCCCCCCCCCCCGTGACGTTGCTTCTGGTGGGCGGGGCTTCCGGTGGGCGGGGCTTCTGGTGAGCATCAATCTGGAGTAAGGTGGGAAAGTGCTTTTTGCTACCTTTTTTCGTTTTCGTCAATCTGGGCGGAGGATGGGAAAGTGCTTTTTGTAACCTATTATAACGTCACTTCCAGTGGGCGGGGCTATGACGTCACTTCCGGTGGGTGTCAATCTGGAGGAGGGTGGGAAAGTACCTTTTGCTACCTTTTTTCATTTTCGTCAATTTGGAGGAGGGTGGGAAAGCGCTTTTTCTACCTCTAATGATGTCACTTCCGGTGGGCAGGGCATCATAGCTAAGATGGTGGTGCCCCTGTAAACCAGAAGTGTGGCCATTTTCCAAGATGGCTGCGTTTTCTCTTCCTATTTCTCTCGATTTAGGTCCGATAATGATGAATTAACAAGTGTAAAGACACCGGATCAGGCACTCGTGCAAAAGCATTATGGGCTTTAACATTGTGAGCATCCTCCAGTGCACTAAAGCATGCAAATGATGAACTAGTCCCAAAATCGGAGCGCTTTTCAAAACTGCGATAAAAGAGACTATGATAAAATTGCTTCTTTCCACACCGCCCTGGAGGTAAAGTATGTGGAGTGTTTTTTTTTTAAGGTTATTTTCCCAGGAGGCCTAATCCACCTGGCAGGAGATCATCGTGGTCTCACGAGCTCATCTTTTCTCTTACCTAAATTTTCTTTCGTCCTCCATTTCGTTTACTAGAATTTTTCTTTTACCAGCGGCTTTTTTCTCTAGTCTAGCCACTCTTTGCTCCTTTGTTTCTCGGGCTGTTTATTCAACCTAGCTTCCCTCTGTGCTTCTGTTTCCTGCGGACAAGATTTACTTGCACTAGCAGTTTTTTTCTTCAATCTAGCTTCTCTCCGCACCGCCGTTTCTAGTGCGTTAGTTTTTTTCTTACTGATGGAGTCTTTCTTTCTAATTTCTTTCTTCCATGCCTCAAAATCCTCTAACTTTTTCTGCCTGTTCTCCAATACGATGGCGGACGGCGAATGGCCTTCTTGTTCTCCTTGACTAGTTTTGCTTTGGACAGTTTTTGCGCTTCGCGCTTTTCGAACTGGAGGGACAATTTTTCTTCCCCCACCTCGTTGCTCATCACTTCCACGTCCGAGTCGAAATCGTGCGCATATTCATTCCATGCACCGGTAGAGTAGTGACCAATGGCTAGAGTTTCGTCGCCGTTGCCCAGGATATACCTCTTGTCATCGTAAGTCGAGAGAAGGAATTTCGATATTCTGACGGTACTCAGTTCGTGGCCAACGCTGGAAATCTGGGCCTAGCTTCCCTTCTGCAGAGGTGCCGCGGAGTTTCGGGCCGCTTCGTAGTCACCGAAGCTCAAATGTTTTATTTACGAACGAGCTATGGATGGCCTTAGCCTTCTTGACATCCTCTTTTTTTCAGAGGTTTAATCGAGTTCATCTTTGACCTGAGGCCGATAAACTCCAGGAAGGAAATACCGCCCATTTTGTCTTTTATTTTTCCCCAATACTTGTTTGTTAGTGCTCGAGAAAAGGGGATGATTCGACGGATAGTTGCTCGTGTCGAAACGGTCTTTGTCAGCGAGCGTGTCTCGATATATGTCTGTTTCGATTTCGTAGCAGAGGCTGTCGGTATCTGTGAAAGGCAGTTTGGCGCGGTCTTCGTACTTCGGCCGAATGTATTCGTAATAGAATTTGAACATGAAAAGTTTGGAGAGTTCCAGTATGGTAAATCCGGAGTAGGTCGGAAGATCGCACGACGAACGCGGTGGTTGAGTTACACCAGGTTTTTAATTAGGATCTTGAAGGATTTGGCGTATGGTTGGGAGATTTATTTCAGCGCCATTTTCTCGTTGGTACACAGCTTCACATCAAGGCGACTTTGCATATTCACCATGGTTTTTCCAAAAAACCGAATTATTTAGCAATTTGAAGTAGTCTGTATAGAAAGGAGCGGTCACTCCTTCCCTAGCCTTTTTGGGGTGTTGAACTCGTAAGATTTCATCCATGGTCTTTGGTTAAAAGCTAAGACTCTTCGAGTACGCCGAAGTACTAGTTTGTGCCGGCTGTAGAATTTCAAGTTCCTGTAGTGAAGGATGAACCTCTTTTTGTGCAGAAGGTTCGGGACGAGTTTGGTGTCGGAAGAGGACTTGATCTTGTGGTTTAACTCTTCCGCAAGATTCAGAGAATAAGTGGAATTCCAATGTCGACCTTCTCCGGAGCTAGTGAATAATCATTGTGCACGTCGTGCAACTATTTCGGGTACTCGAGATCAACTTCCAGTATACACCCCACATCGGCATCGTCCGGTACGGTGTCTACGTCTAAATTTCTAATCTCCTCCCTAGCTAGATAGCGGAACTTCTCGTAGGGGAGACGAGCGCACATGACCAAATCGTAGAGGTTGTTCATATCCCAGTCCATTACGTATAGGGAGAGTTTGCTACGAACATAAGGAGGCAGGTATTTGTTATTGGGTTTCGAATGCCTCTTTGCGGCAAAAAAAACTCCACCTCTGGTGCCGGAAAATATGAGATTGTGCTTCCCGACGTGAGTGAATAGCTCCAACTCGGGCTCCTGCATTCTAAGTAGAGCTGCCCAGTGAAGATGTAATAGCAGGGGTCCAGTTTGTTGTTTTCGAGGCACAATTTTCCGAAGTCTTGAAAGATGTCGACGAGCAGGTAAACTTCGGCCATTTGGTATATCTCGTGGTAGGTACAGAATACCTTCGAATTCATACTCAGCCAGAAGTTTAGCACCCGCACGTACTCGTCTCCTGCCAACATCCTATCTTTCAACCGGGAGTAAAACGAGTGTAACAATGGCAGATCTTATTCGTCGAAAACGGACATGTCGCTTATATTTTCGTACGGGTAAACACCCCTCTGCGTTAACAGGTTCAGAGCCTTTTCCCTGGTGGTTTCCTCCGTAAGCCACGCAGATTTCAATCCAGTGTCTAAAGCTGCCTCGAGGATGGGAAAGCCGTCATTTTCGTTCCTGCGGTTCTTTACTAGAGTATCCAGAGAAACGTTTTAGAAGTTGACGCTATCTATAAAATGAAGATTTATCTTGCTGATGTGATCCTTAATTGTTATTGTCTGAAACCTATCGGTGTTGCAAGCTATAACATCTACTTTGCTCACAAACTTGTGCACTGTGAGCACTAGAAGGTGCATGGCGTACCCTTCCAGGCTGTGAAACATGATGGGAATGGTTTTTCGTTCTAGAGCGGTTAGGTTACAGTTTGGATCAGCAGCTCCTCTGTATTTCCCGCTGATGTGGCAATGATCCCACACCTTATTGTCTACGAGCCATACTTCGATTTGCTTTCTGGTAACACTTTATGAAGGCTTTCCTGCAATAATGACAAATGCAGGCATTCTTAAAATCGGTTTCTTCGGATGGGGCAAGGAGGAGGGGTTTTGCTTTTTATAGCAGGTTCGCATAATATTGAGCTGTTTCTTCCATACATTTATAAAATAAGTCGACTGCGTCTTCTCCCAAGTGATACTTGTGAAGTATAACCTTCCCGTCATGCACCACTAGAACGTATCCGAAACTGCAAGGAAGGTGTTGATGGATTTCAGTGGTTAAACTCGTCGAAGTATTGGGTTGAGACGTTTTGATAGGAAGGAGGCATTCAAAATTGGCGTATATGATGATGAGAGAAGGGGGTTTGATGGATAAAGTGCTTGAACGCAAGAGAGTTTTCTCCTGGCTTCTTGAACCTAAGAGCTTGTACGGGGTTGATTTTCATGCATTCTTTTCTATGGGATATGGAGCATCAATTTTCTTCCGAAACTGTCTAAATGGTTCCTACAATAGAGCCTGTCTTTGGAGCCCAAACCTCAATAGCATAGAAAAGTAGCTGCATCGGTACTGACACAGTAATGGGTGTTTTAAGGTTTCAGAATCATCGTCGTACAGATAGAGAAGGTCGATCGGTAGTCTGTCCAGGGTGTTAGAGATGCGATGCGTGTGGTAACTCCTCTTTGTCTCTTCGTGGCTATAACCAATGATGTTGACCGACAAATTGTTCGCCTTTTCAAACCTGTCGATTTCGACGTTGTAAGTAGGGTAGGATAGTGTCAGGCGATTTGCCTGCAGGGGAGGCGGCTACCAACGGAAACGCGGTGCCAGCCCGGGACGCCTAGCCGTTTAGGCGCCCAAGGTCATGTACACTTTGACAGCTTAAAGTCCCTTGCAGAGCGTGGTTCAATCTCAACGGCCTCTCACGCCCAGGTATAGACCTACTTGATCTTATGGTGAGACTGGGTTAAAGGGACAGGACTTTACGTTGCCAACCATGCACACCATGTTCGAGGTCCTAGATCTTTTTATGAAAAGGAGTTGAATAGCCTATACTTCCTTGTTGGTGAGTAGGTGTTCTGGAGTAAAAAGTACATGGGCTTTACAGGATCCAACTCTATTTTATTCTGTTACTTCATGCGGAAAGGAGGGAAAAACTGTTCGGTCCGGAACAGTCGTCTGGCTCACTCTAGTTGTCAAGAGTTGATTCAGTCTGGCCAAGCTTAGCTCGGTAGGGGTTATTACCTTTCTCGTCGGTGCTACATGACGTCGGAATCACAAAACTCCGGGCTTACTACAGAACTCCCGGCTATGTCTGAAGCAGTGTAGTCCGACGGTTTTTCCGAGTGTAGAAGATGAACTGACGAACCCAAAGAGTGAAGAGTTCAATTGCGTTCGACATCTATTGACTGAAGCTGCTAGTCATAAAGAGTGGTGGATGCTGCTCGATTTCTATCCATCTTGGTATGACGGAAAAGGGACGACCATTACTTTGTGAACGGTAAACTCTCAACCATCTTCGAGCGAGAAGGAACCAGAAGATTCAAGAAGGTAAACAACCAAACAAAGAGAGTGAGCAACAGTGCCGTGCTCCGACCGACAGTGTTGAGTCGGGTTTACAACTGTTTAATAACAATGCTTTGGAACTTCTGTTACACTCAATACAAATACAAAGGTAAGTAATCCACTGCTTAATTTCGTACACAATACAAAAGTGTATTAGGCAACGTATCAACTGCGTGCATTGTTTTTACAAGTAGTGTTACAATTTCCCTGGCCGAGGATTTAGCACTTAAGAGTTGACATTACAGTGAGTACGAAATTACTAGTTAATTAAAAACTAGAGAGGAAAACTAAGCAGGAGCCAAGCAAATTTGTGTCCCGAAGCGGCAGCTATGTCATCGGACATAGGGAGAGGGAGCAGTTTTTAAGGTAAGTGGAACAATCGTGGGAAATCCCTAACAGATAGCATGGAGTATCACGCATATTCTCAAACTCGTGGTAATCTTCCGGGTCGATGTAGTCCAACTGTAAAGCCGCAGCCAGTACGGAATACAGAAAGCATTTTTGATCGTCTAAATTTTGAACGTTTACTACCGCTTTATTCATGCTAGCGAGCGCTTATGGAAGAGGGAAGTACGACGCTGCTCGCAGCGGCTTTTACCTCGACACTTTGATTAATAGTCTATGGATGTGAGATATAACCCAGCCGCTGCCCCGCTCGGCAAAAGCATCGATGGATTCTTGGATTTTTGCAAAGGCCTCACGCAGATGTGTGAGAATATCTCTACCAGAATTCTGCTTGAATGAATGTCCCGTCCCCAGCAAAATCTATACCCAAGCTCATCTGGGCTTTGAAGTTTACCAGCTGGTGTAAACAAACTTCTAGCATCGCTTGTAGTGCTACGCGCATAGATAGGAGGAATTGAAGCGGATTTCCGAAGACGCATTCCCCCACTAGAAGCATCTCGTATTGCTAGTGGCCCAATTTTTTTATCTTGAGATGGGGGTGATTGACGCTTGAGAAAGTAGGGTACCTTGTCGTGGAAGCAAGTACATTCTTCCACATCAAATGGGTGATGGAACCGTAGATGTTCCCACAGTTCAGCTTGCGATGGGAAAATACTAGCACAGTACACGCACGTTAAAAGTTTTCTTTTGCGTTCTGAAAATGTAAAATCGTTATCCTTTTTTAATAATGACGAAGAAAAAAAATTGGGGAAGGGAAGAAAATAATTTTTTTCAATGTTTATTGCATTGAAAAAGTTTTACACAAGAAAAAATGGAAGGACATATTTATTTAAGATGCTAATGTTGTCTGTCCAACTGTTGTACTTGGAGTCATAGCCTTTCCATTTAAGGAAGTTAAGCATTTTCCTACCTTTTCTTTTCTTCCTACATAATACTCGTTCTACTAAAAACTAATCGGGGACTAGAGTGTTTTGACCGATTCACCCGACTCGTCTTTTAAAAGATAAGTAACTGGTTGGGTTTTTTGTACTTTACGAATCGTGAAAACTTCGTTAGTAAAATTTTGCAAATATCCCTAATCAAAAATTTTCTTAACTTTAGAAATCCCGACTTTTACTACGTGTGACGAATTTGGGTTTCTTCAACAACCGTGTAGTACTAGTTCATCTCAACAAAGGTTCGTGACGCTTGGTTACTTCGCTCAGTTTAAATTTAACGGTGGAACGAACCGTGTTATTGTAATTGGAAACTAACTCGTCGATAATGTGCTTGTCGATTCACTTGCCTAGTGAATTTTTACCACATTCGAGTTTTCAATGTTCTACCATGCTCGCTTTCTTTTCAGAGTACGTAGAGTACATATTGATGTTATGATGCTTAAGTAGGGTCTTAAGTCTTTATTGTAGAACTCACTACCTAAATCGACTTGTAAATTTGTGGGCGTTGTCGCTCCTGCGAGTATTTCTTGAACGCTTCGATAATGTGTATACCGGATTTAGATTTAAGCGGGATGGCCCAAGCGAACTTGGACATGATGTTGATGCAGTTTAGCAGATAGTTAAACTCTTTATTTAGGTTAGCGTAAGGTATCATTTCCACCAAGTCAGCCTGCCATAGGTCGTTCAGGCTCAGTACAATCACTTTCCGTCTCGGAAAAGTTTTTCGAGTTGCTTTGTTTAGTTCTTTTACGAGTAGATCCATTTTTTTATTTCCCATTCCGAACCGAAGTTTTGTTTTCAAGTTTTTCTTAATGATTGAAGCGGTTAGTTTTTCTCTCCATGCCAGAGAAGGATCATCTCTCACTCTTTGTGCTTTGGAAATTAGAACTTCATTGGCGGCGTGCAGATCTTTTAACTCAGAGCTCTCGTAGTAAGCGATTCAATTCGCGGATCTCCTCGAGACTAATCTTTTTTCCAGTTTGGTTCCCGGGCTGCAGTATATGTATCCCGGTAAATGCATTACGAGTGGTAACTCGTCTTTGATTTTGTTTGCGATTCATTTCCCAGACGCACGCTTCACAAAATATAACTTCCATCTGTCTGTTATTTTTTGAGGTGATAATACCAGACGGCTTCGGACCGTTAGAAGTGTGACATTTACATTTGACGCAGTACCTGATCTTGATATATTTTGTTTCCATGGTTCTTTGTTTTATATGACATTTTTTTTAACCTAAACCTAAATTTTGACAAGCCACCCTTTTCTCCTGAGCAGTTGTGATTTGACTCTGCTGCATTTCTGATAAAAATATCGACTATCTTGTTTTCTATGTCCATCGTGGCCGGCCAAAGCAGATATATACAAAAACCTGAGTCTCTTTATCAAGTCATTAGGATCATTGTAATATTTGTTATCGACTCTGCTCGAACGATCCACTTTTTCAACCATGCCCATAATTTTTTTTCTTCAATTTCATGTCTTCCCAAATTGGAGTAATAATTCATGTGTACTTGGTACTACAATTGGATTTGGGTTTACGAGTGGCAGGGTCTTTGTTTTGATAAATGGCATGAATATTTTTTAACATGACCGTGTAAACTGCTTAAACTTCTGGCGCATAGGAGGTTTCTTTTAAATCTCTGAAAACTAGCAAATTCCAAAAGCCCGCCTCTCCCCACATACTGCTTCCCCTCGACCACCATGTCATTCTCAAAACTTTTAACCAGTTTATTACCGAAGGTCACCTCACCTTGTCTCGTGTCGTACTGTAACCCGAATACTGGGTCAGTCTCCTTGGGATTTTCAAAAAACTTTATCAACAAAAATTTAGCTGGTTGACCAATATTTGACCAGGTAACAAACTATCGACGAACCTTAGGGAGTTAGGGTGTTTAGGCAGGGTAGAAAGGCGTCTAGCTTGTATTGCAGAATATGCAGGGGTGAGTTTAGGACAGGTGCTCGTAGATGCATATTCGGTTTAGGAAGGAATTTCGGAAGGAATTCGCATTATCGGGGCTTGAGCTGGAGTTGAATATTTGGCGAGACTAAAATTGAGACGGGTTAACAATGTGTTCTCACTAGGAGTAACGGCTTCGGAAGGGGATGGCGATAAACCCAATGCTTCGTAGTCATCCTCATCAGTTTCTTCCTCTTTGTAAGCTTTAATCATTGTAGTTTGTGTTTTTTTTTTTTTAGTTTTTACACCACCAACCGATGTAGGTTTCAGAGTGTTTACTACCAGCTTAAAAAATTCTTGTAGCGATTCATCTTGCTCTCTCACCCAAACATTGATTTTAAAACTCCATTCTCCATTCTTTTGTTTAATAAGTAAAAACGAATGTTTATATTTTCCCTCGTTTAACGTTTTGTTAATTGGTAAAAACCCGAATGCTTTTTCCAACATGTTCTACACAACGTTTTAAAGTCCGAAAATTCCATCTCAGGGCCAACGTGATTTTCGTAAACATGTTTCAAATTTAACTCGTCCGCGAAGAAAAGGATTAATAAATTTGTGTTTCTGACCATTTGTTTTGGAATTCTTGTGTAAGACTTGACTGCAATAAAAAAAATCGGCGTTTGAATGACGCTCTTGAGCAAAGTAACGTCAGATGGTTTTTTGTTTGTCCAAAAGGCAATATTAAAAAAAATCAGGTTTCGAAACTTTGGGTCTAGTTCTTCGGGCGGAATTAAATCAACTAGTGAATTGTGAAAAAATGCAACATTCCGTCCAATGTTTTCCTCAATTTCAGCAAATATTGACTGCAAAGCTTTGTATTTTGACTGAAATAAAGTTTTACTGTAAATAAATAACCGGTTGTAGTCCAGCCATTTTTCATTACAGGTGAAATTAAACAATAAATTAGTTTTTCCGCCATTTGTGGGGCCTATAATTGCACATCTGATATTAGAAGGTAGAAATGGATGATTTTCAGGTTCTTTCTTTGGCACGAAAAAGTCCTAGTTTTTAATTTCCAAATTTTTTTTTATTACATTTTTGTTTTAATGTTTATGGAGATACTAAACCCATAAAGTCTTCATTGGTAAACTTGTGAGTGGAAACATCTGAATGAGCTACTCCAGTCTACGTTTTGCACCATAATTTCATGTTGCTAGGATAATCGTACACCGCGGTATTTTCCCAGTTACTTCCGTCAAATTTAAAGCGTTGTAAGATGGCAAGCTAAACCATGGTTTGTCGATAACATTTTTGTTAAGTTTTCCTTTAGTTTTGTAAATGTTCTCGTGCACCCAATTTCTAAGACAGAGCGTTTGTCTCCGTTGCCTTTGTTCACCTTTTCGCAACAGGGATAAGCTGTTTGCATAGAATTGGAATAGTTGAACGTAGTCAAAGACTGGGTTTTTGCTCTAGTTTTTTTTATAGATGTACCGTTTAAGATTTTTCAACAGTTTTTGAGTTTCCGGGTCGCTGGGTGAAATCCAACCTTTATATTTCGCTTTTTTGTCCGAAACAGAAGCCCCCCAAACTCTTTTAAGTCTGGAAACTATATGGAAGGAGTCAAGAAAAACTTTACAACGTTGTTAATCTTTGTACCTTACTCGCTCTTAACTCCACGCTAGTTTTTTTGAAAGAGGTTGGAAAGATGTGTTTGCCAGGATGGTTGAGACATTTTGAGGTTATTCCTTTTATTATTTATTTTGAGATTCTTCCGTTTATTGTATCCATAAATATTTAAAGAAAAGCCGCATCATCGGCTTGGTACATTCTGAAATTTCTCGTATTAAAAAAGCATGTCGTCTCAAGCTCACGCTGATTCAATGTTCACTCTCTGTTGTTGTACAGCGGATTTTCAACAAACAATAAGCCCACTGTTATTAAAACTATGGGCCTCAACACGTTTGTCTTCGTCAGGCTTTTTTCTTTAAGGTAGGTCTACTCTCACATTTATTTTCTTTCATGGCTGCTGCGTTTGGCACATTTGCTCTTTGCCACTGATCTGTATTAGGCCTGCTCGGAGGCGAGTTGGCCTTGACTTTCCACTCGTCTCTCAGTTGGTCCTCTAGTGTTGGATGAACTAGGCGCATGGTGTTAGGGTAAGAAGGTGGCTTAATGTTCATGAGTGTTTGGTCGTATTTTTGCATTACGTTGATCGTGATGGACTCCAGAGCCCTAAGGTGGTTGTCCCTGGTGGTGTTTGACTTGAGTAAGGCTCTGGTGTCTTTCTACTCGATCTGGTGGAGTGATTCAGAGTGGTGCATTGCAATTCCGTTTCTGTCATCGCTCGTGTTTGTTGCAGTAATATGGTCTAACACTCGTGTTAGGATCTCGCAGTGTGTTTCACCTACGCAAATGGCTGTGCACTCAGTGCATGGTACTGCATAGACAGCACTGTGTGTTTTTGGGCATCCTGCTGCTATCTCTTCTCTTGATGGTGCACAAGGAGGGATTGTTCTGGTGATTTTCGGTTATGGTCTTTTTATTCTGGTCGTGGTCTTGCTGCGGGTGTTGTATTTATGTTCTGGTCTGGAATTTACTTGTTTGGCAGCTAGGGGTTGGTGGGTTGATCATGTGTCGTCTATTGCATGCTCCTCGTCTTGTGTCGTGTTGCCGTTCAATTTGGAAACAAGCAACTGAGAGACAAGTGGAAATTCAAGGCCAACTCGCCTCCCAGCAGACCTAATACAGATCAGTAGCCAAACGCAAACGCAAACTCACGCACGCACGCACGCACACAAACGTGCCAAACGCAGCAGCCATGAAGGAAAACAAATGTGGGAGTGCTTTTCTAGCTTAAAGAAAAAAGCCTGACGAAGACAAACGTGTTGAGGCCCATAGTTTTAATAACAGTTGGCTTATTGTTTGTTCAAAATTCGCTGTACAACAACAGAGTGAACATTGAATTAGCGTGAGCTTGAAACGATGTCTATAAACATTCAATGTAGTAAACCACATGGCATTTTTCACAAAAGGATGTCACTCAATAAGTTTCGACAAGCATTGAAAAGGGTGAAGGGTGAAGTGATGGGAGTCATTCCGAGAGAACAGCCAGGAAACATTTTAACCACCAAAAACAACTATGATATGCAAATCAAGCTTGCAGCTAAAGTAGGAGCTGCTATCTATCCAGAAGATGCCGTAATTTATTCTCAGATCGGTACTCTGGCAATGGACGTTCAGAAACTTAAAACTGAATTGCCTCCATCCATTTCTCTTCTCGCTGACGAGTTGGCTTCCACTGTTTCTAGCCTCGAAAAAATACATTGTTAGTTGATGAGGCTGATGGGAATTTTTATGGGAAGAAGCAGCAAATTACGGACGCAGCTTTCCCCCGGCACGCTGGTGACGTGGCAACAAAAGTGTACGTTGACAGGAATTGTTTATTACAGGACGACCAGGAAGTATACTGCAATGCAACGGCACAAGCCGATTAGAAATATAAGTGATCCTACTTTACCAAGTGATGCTGTTACTAAGGTAATCGTCGACAGTAATTGCTTGTTACAAGACGACCAGAAAGAATAATTCAATGCCACGAATAAACCGATTAGGAATCTAAGTGAACCTACTTTACCGAGTGACACGGCTAAGAAGAAATTTGTGTATGAACACTGTTTCACGCTAATCAATTTCAGCATGAAAAGCCCTTTGGAAAAACCAAACGATTGGTTCATTAATTCCGGCCCTCTCTTAAGCTTCGTATGAACAAGTTCTGGTTTAATTCATAAAGCAATTTTATACTGCAGCGATCCAAGCGTGGCACTCCTTGCTAAATGTAAAGTAGGAACGAGAGCCCTTTACATTACTAAACTAAAAGACTAGCATTCAACAGCTATCGTTTTCGAAATACCTTACGTAATAGAAAAAATTTGCCCATCAGGGTACAGGAATTCGAATTCGTACAGAAGACGTTTATATCCAGTTAGATTTGCACGTAACTTTTCAATAGGTGGCTCATCTTATCACATCCAAAAACAACTTCGTAATTACGAGCCTCAGACAAAGCACTTAGGAAAAATAGGCAACAATGACTGCACAAAATCTGGTCAAAGTTTTGCACGCGTTCGTAATTGTATTTAATTCCAAGTCCCAAGTAGTTAATCACGGACCGGGGAGGACCCATGTTGCCAAAACTATCAAAATAGCAGGGTTCCCCCGAAACAGTTGAATAGGCTACCCGGTGACTTCCGTCTCTGTCACGGAAATCTTCCAAGATTACGATTCCGCTTTCACCAGACGGCTTAAGTTTTAAGGTAAGTGTGTCTTTACTAAAGTAACTCTAAATTTCAGAATTTTCGTTACTCTAGCCAATCCGTTTAAATCATAGCCCGTTAAGGGTTTATTAAAGTTGATTAAACCCTGGGTGGCCTTAAGTAAAGACCTCTTCCACGGGTCAATTGTTTTTTTTTTATTCGATTTAAAAAAAATTTTTTCTTGAGCCGGAACCTTCCACTTGCTTGTAATGTCACACGAGTTCAGACAGAATTTTTGCATCATTTTGTGCCTTCTTTACAGCAGATTCCACCCCCGCAGTCCCTCCCCCGCCAAGCTTCCAATGCCGGCCAATATCGGTCCTAGCAATGCCAACGGCAAAAAGCCGCCTTTCTTTTTTCGCGAATTTGTTTTGAGCGCCATAATCTTTTTTATTACTATTATTTAATAAACAACTTCGACTTTGCCTCTATTCAACTTTAGATTCTTTTTCATGTCGGCAATGATCAGAGCGTGACAGTTACTGTCATCTGGCACTTCCACGATTTCAGATTGAAGCCTCTGAGGCTGATTACAGTAATCTAATACCACAAGCGGATAGGCTTTCTTGAACTGAAGCAAATCGTAACTCAAGTCGTTGGTGTCATAGCACAGCTGCCTATATTGCTGTGCCATTCTATACGAGCCTACATACTGTCCAGTGGTAAAATTAGCATTCAAATCGAAAAATGGATGATGCTCTTAATTTAGAGTCACCTGAGCATCTTGCAAACTGCAGTGGTTGAACACGGTTGGGTTTTTAACTAAACAGACCTGTCTGTTAGTTTGAAAAGCTAGAACTATTCACCTAGTTTTCTCGACTGCGGAAGTAGTCGACATGCACCATGTGAAACTGATATTTTGAGGGAGCTCGCAGCTGTCGTACGTAATGCCAGTGCCTGAATCCAAACTCCATGGTCCCTTCGTAGTCGTTTAGATCGTAGAGTCTTAAGTTTTTGCTCGTCCGATGCCACGACGTGGGGAATGTACCACGAAAAGCTATTCAGACTGACTTTGCCATTGGCCGCTGCTGCTGCTTTGAAGTGGCATTCGTGAAGGTGGCTGCATTGAAGATCGCTTGCTCACATGCAGGTAAGCACGTGATTAGTTTCATAGATTAGCTTATCGTAATTTTCGAAAAATCCCATGATGTGTTTCAATGGGATAAGGAAGGTAAAGCTTCCCTTTGGAGTTGTTTCAATGATGATGGACATGTGCCGCTGATTGAATCCTGCGTTGTTGGTTAGTTCATCATTGACAGAAGCCACACTACCCAACGCCCAGCACTGGCAAGGCAAAGCCGGTTGCTCCGCTGAGCCGTAAGTGAGCAGTCCCTTCATTAGAGTACCATACCATGGATGATTTAACTCGGCAACTTGTTTATCACCTAGATGGTATTTGGTATTAGAAAACAGGAACATCGGAGCATTATTAACCCTTAATGCGGCACGACAACTTCTAGTGTTTTTTTTTAAGTTCCGTATGTGTCTTAGCTCAGTCACATGATTCGAACTATCGTTCTGCTGGTTAGGAGACGAGGACGCTAACCACTAGGCTGTTGTTGCCAGCTTTGCTCAGGGTCACCGGGGACCCTTCACAAAGCTGGCAATGCATGCTGGGACTTAGTTTTTTGCCTGTTTTTAGTACGCAACTCGTAGGATACGATGCCAGATTAAGGGTTAATCAACCACGCTACGTCGGAGTAAGCCGAATCATCGTTCTTCAGCAACCAGTAGTATAATTTCTGCGTATCTACGCCAGCTCGGCTACTTCCACAATACTAATTCTTATCGTCTCATCTGTGACGTCACAGATGAGATGACGTATTGGGTTAGTGTTAGTATGACTATGCATTTTTATAGTGACTTGCACTATTTTTATTAAATTTTGCGTGGCGTCTATCTCCTTTGAAGGTTGGAGTCAGAAAGAAAGATGGCTTCCGGTTGTAAGTAATATGTAAGGCCTGCTCGCTCTCTGACTGGTCGAGAGTCGGTCACGTGAGCGGAGGGCGTTTCCGGTCGACCCTCAAGCGGTAGGAATTGGAACTAAAAATTATTTTTAAGTAATTATTATTAAGTAATTAAGGATTATTTTTAAGTAATATTTCTCTGATTCGTTGAGAGAGCTGGTAACGTGACCGACGCCTGCAGCGCCCTTCCAACGGAGATTAGAACTAACTGAATAAGGCTGGTAGCAATTATTTGTAGTCTTTTAGATCTGATCACGACTAGACATGGATGTCGCTACACAAACTGATTTATCCTCGATGAAAGATGTTCCTTCATCTGAAAAACGACTTCGAAACGTTTATGCTCCTTCAAGTGCATTAAACCCAAAGGTAGGATCGAGTTTCATTGATTCTTGCGAACGCATTTTAAAAATAACGGAGTTGAAACCTTGTCATGTTTACGGACTTGTGATACAATATGGCAACACAAGACTTACAAAGAAGATATTAGCAAGATCGCTAGCCTATCATGCGAAGAGCTGCTCCATTGACTCGTATTGCATCGGAGGTGAATCTGTCGAACTCTATTGTTTCATACGTTTTAAGGAAAAAGTGGATGTGAGGTTTGTGATTTGCCTTTCAAGAATGATGGTTTCATCAATTGTGCCTACAATCGTTCTACTTTCAACAAAAGCCATTCGAAGAAATTTTTTGTCAATGTTATATGCTAAAGATTCTACTCCCGTACAAACAGTGGCATCCCAAGAGCTGCTTAGTTGTGAAGGTCAAGATAGCAGCAAAAGTTATGAATTAAAAAAAAAGGAAAACAAACAGCGTTCTGTGGTGTAAATCAATAGTGGTAAACAAAAATAAAAATAAAAATTTCTCGCTGATACTAAAGTTACGCGTCCCAACTCAAGAGTACATTCGCTTAAAAAATGTCAGACCATGCACTTAATGCCCGTCTTAATGAGACGGCAATTACGAGGTTAAGCGACTGCATACAGACATTTACAACCTCGGTCATAAACCTGCTATTTGATATGGTTGGCAATACGAGCAGGGAGATAAGACAGTATGTTCTGGACACCAAGAATGAACTTGAAAATACTTTTGAAACGAGAATAATGGAGGCTTCGCTTAGTAATAGTTTACTGGAAGAAGAAGTTACAAACTGAAAAAGACGTGCACTACAGATGAATTCAAGCGGTGATCCTCAGTATTTAGCTAACGGTAAAAGAATAACGAATGTGGCTCCGGCTCTCCACTCTAGTGACATCATCACCTTATAGTGGTGCAAGAAAAATTGCCTTTCATTAAATAGCCAACGTAACACCTTCGACTCCAAAATCAAAATGATAAAGAACCTCTCACAACCTACTTAATCCACCGATGCAGTTAATAAACAGTATGTCGATTTCACAAATAATTTATTTGTGTCCTTCAATTTTAATGCGCAGCTTAATCAAACTTGGTTTGTTTTTGCTCGAGATGCTAGTTTCGTTATGACACGAAAAGCAAAGCTGACGAGAATTTCCTTGTTTTGTGAAAGAGAGAATGTCGATTTAATGGTTAGAGTGGATTTTGGAAGGAATCCATTTACATTCCACAAACCTAGTTACTTGAAAACAATGGGAAATATTCCAAAGACAGACATATTCATCGAACCTGGTCAAGCCATTGTGGTTTCTAATAGTACGTATGTGAAAGAATATTTAAAAGATACGAAAGTAGACGGGTATACTTTTATTTAAAAATTGTTTTCTACATTTTTTTTCTTTTTTTTTGCCTCCGGTCCTTCTTCGTCTTCCTCATTAATTTCTCCTTTTCTTTTTCTTTCGCTGTAAAGAAGTCGAAGAATTAGCGAATAGAACAATACTTTTTAAAGAATGTTTTTAAAATCTGGAGTAGCTTACTTTTTCATTGTTGCGTCAATTATTCGTCTTAAACTTTCCATTATTCTTGTCACTATCGACATGCTAAAAAAAGTTGCTCTAATTTAAAAAAAAGAATTTAAAAAAAGTTATTTGAAACTTTTAGGTTTATATTACTTACAGCTCACTTTCTCCCATCTCGGGGGCATTCTGTAAAAAAAAGAATCACGTGATTAGAAAAAAGATTTAAAACTTTTTGGAGATGAGACAAGCTCATTCGTTGTCTGTTGTTCGAGCAGATGAGTCGTCAAGTTCAGTTCAAAGACGGAAAAATGGATCAACAAGAAGTTACAAGTTTAGAAAATGTTGACATTGAGCAGACTGTCAGCGAGTTGGGTGATCTCATTCAAAAACTGTCAAATCAAACAGTTATTGTTTGTAATAAGGCGATTAACGAAAATTCTGAAGAATATTACACCGCTTTAAGACGACTAAAGGAACAATTGAACAATCGTTTAGACACACAGGAAGATATTTTACACGAACAAAAGTATACTTTTCAAGCTCTTCAAGCAAGTGACTACTTACGACCGGATCCAGAAGAAAATATGGACTATAACGTGAAGGGGCAACGCATTGCTAATTTAGGAACACCTGTTTATGAAGGAGATGCTGTCAATCTAAGCTACGCATGTGAGAATTTCCTTCCATTAAATTCGAATCAGAACTGTTTTAACGCTAATCAGTAAATGACAAATGACGAAAATGATGTTTGTACAAAACGTTACGTCGGCACTCAAAAAACCAAGAATTTGTAAACAATAACTTTTACAAACACTACACCAGCCTTAGCTAATAAACGCTGGAAAAATGATTTTTTACGACAAGAAAATTGCTGTAGAGGAAGTGATCGTATTTTCTGAAGATCCCAGAACCAACTTCCTCGTTAAATTGATACTTGGTGACCGTGAAATGATGCTAGAAAAACAAGCTTTTGAGCATTTCGCAACTCTAAAATTGAGTGAGCCAATTTTAGTTGAGGAAGGGAAGAGGCTAGAGGTTTTTAACATTGATGAAATCCCAACATATTTCAGAAAACCAAATGGTTTTTACAGCATTGTAAAAGCTGATATTTATTATTCATTTGTAGAGTAGTAATTTTTTCCTATATGTAAAAAATTAAAGAATAAACATCTTTAAATAAAATGTATGCAAAGAATACTTACTTTTCTCTCGATGGTGTTACCTCTTCCAATAGCAGTTGTGATGTGATGAAATCTTTCCCCGATGGAATGCAACGTCACTCATTTTAATCTCGATTTTATTTTTTCTTGTTCGACACTAGGAAGAGGCTGTGGAGATGAACGATCTTTCAATCGCATCTCTAATTTCAGTTTCCGGGGGCAAACACCTCAAAAATAAGCATGTTACAGTTTTTAGTTAGGTCACCAAACTGTTCACTTGAAAAATGTCGCGTAGTCGGATCATGACATTCCAAAACGGTTATTGCCATCTCACGATTTTAAGAGATTAAGGGTTTAATATAAAAAGGGAAAGCGTTTCAAGAGAGCTTCACATGACTTCAAGAGTTCAACTTGTGTTCAAAGTGTCAGACAAGTCTTCAACTTGAAATCGGGTAAGTTTACAATTGTTTTTTATATGTTATTATGTATATTTAAAAAAAGAGAATAAAGACTAATGTGACTTTGTTCTCTCTTTTTTTATTAGTAAAATGGCTTCCATACTCTTGCCAACAATGTCTCTCCCATTAAGTGTCACCGACCACGCTTTTGTGAATGTTGGCATATATGCAGAAAATATTCTTATCCATTTAAGAGACTACACTAGAGCAACGTCTAGGTTTTTTCCATCCAAAATCGGTATTCCATTGTCGCTGCAACAATGGAAAATGTTCAAAAATAATTTTGACATTATTCAAACAAACGTGGTCGATGGAGACATGCACGTAGAACTAGATCAACGCCAAATACTGATCTATCCTCAGATCGAAAACAACCGGAAATACATTGTTTTCCAACGTGAAGATGGGAAACAATACAATTTAAATTCAAGCTCATTTTCCACGTTGAGGTCATTAGCACCTGCTATCGACGTCATGGTGACGAAATTGAAATCTGAGACGGAGAACAAAGGTTAAATAATGACATAAAAATGTTGATGCACTTCATCGAGTGAATTTTTTTTTATTGTGTTTTAAACATTTTTAAAACGAAATAATTCAGTTGCCTTCAGACTGTTGTGAGAGTAGGATGGATCTTACAGAAAAAGCTACATGTGAAGCTTATGGAATAGTGTGCTTCGTATCCAACAATTTGCTAGCGAAGGACAATCTTTTACAACAATGACACTTTTTAGTGGCGAATACGAGTTAGTGTCACATGCCGAATCACAGCTGGGGGAGCATTTATGGCTTTATTTGCGTTTCAAGAGTTCAACCACCGCGAGAGAAAGTGATGAATTTGTTAAAATTGAATGACCTCTCTACAGACTATACTGTACGTGCACTGGTCAGTGAAACAAGTCGAAAGCGTTGGATTAGGAAAATGTGTAAAAAAGATCCTGAAAAGCTCGAACTATTGCCACCTAAGGAACTGAATTATTTGTGTTTCGAGATGCGTCTCATTAGATGGTGTGAAACATATTTGCATACTGACTTTAAATTTGAATTCTTTTCTGTTTGAATACTCTGCTCAGTTCCCTTGTATCATTGCATATTTGAATTGGTATCGTAAAATGCGTGCAGATTAAAAATAGTATAAAATACTGTTAAATTGTTATTTTGTTGTTATTTGAAGAATGGAGTGCGTTGATTGTAGGTTGCGTCTTCCAGCTGCTATAGTCGTTGCATGACAACCTAATTCGGGGAAGACCGAGTTTGCGGTTGACCTTATTTTAAATAAACAGTTGATTACTCCAAAACCTACCCAATGTCTTGTAATATATGATATTTCGCAAAAAGCCTACGACCGTTTGAAACAGAATTGCTGCATACCGTTAGTAATCTCTGAAAAAGTAGACCGCGCAATGATAGAAGATATCGACTCTGATCAAGCCACTATCGTTTTAATAGATAACAAGATGTGTGACTTGGCAAATCAGAAATGTTTAATAACTGATATATTTGTGAAATATTTTCATCACAAGAATCTATTTTGTATTTTACCTGTGCAAAATATGTTTCATAAAAATTTGAGAACCATTCCTGTTTGTTCGACCTATGTTGTGCTGATACAAAGTCCACGTAATCGGTCTCAGGTGAAAACGTTGGGGTCGCAGTTAGGATGCGCCAACTTCCTATGCGAGGTATATAATGACGCCACGCGAAATCCATTCACTCATTTGTTGTTAGACCTCCACTCAACGACAGATCCTTCACTTCATTATCGTAGTTGTATCCTATCCCAGAATCTAATTGTCTATATAAAACAAAGAAGAAGGACCAAGTGAATTTGCATTTTGCTTCTCGAGTTATTTGCATCATCGACCGCTCCGTGAAAAAAACCTTACTCACTCACTGTCCGACTGTGCTCAATGTTTTAAATAGCTGCTGTCTGAACGTGCTACGAGGTAAAATACCCTTAAGTATCAATAAAAAAAAAATAGGTTAAGAAAATACAAAACTGCTTTAAAATTGCTAGCTACGAAACGTGTCAGCAGAAAAAAAAAACTTAAGACATTAAATAAAAAAGGTGAAGGTTTTCTTAGTGCGCTGATCCTGCCTGTAATTAGTTTATTAGGTAGTATTTTTTCACGCTAATAATGTACAAAAAAAGTATGTTAACGAACTATCTTGGCGTTAGACCATTTGAAAAACCTCTTAGCGAATTGGATGAACAAATTAAAAGTATTCTAGAACAAAATAATGTTGACGATCATCAGAAAGTTACGTTGTATCAACAAATATTGCAACGGTATTTGAATTATCGTGAACAGGAACCTTTACAAGTTAGTTTTACTAGCAGCGCTGTAAATCCTCCAACTACGACTTTAAAAACGGCTGCAACGCCTCAAACCGCGCCAGAACAGACAGACTACAGACACTGAGGATGATGGTGCATCGGCCAGAAAACCTAGCATCAATGAAATTGGTAGAAACGGTTCCTATTAATTACAGAACGGTAGTAGCTGAACGGAATGTGACATTCCTTGGAACGAAAAGGGAGAGTTATTATTCCAAGGTAGCCCTATTAAAAAATCGAACGTCGCAGATTTAGTGTATGGTTTGTTCTCGCGTACAAAACATGCAAAACGTATTGCTAACAAGTTAACGGGTTGGCAATCTCTTAATACTTCGTTAGGTCGTGTAACATCGCGGAGAAGAAAGTATCCAAAACCAAAAAAAACAACTGAGAAAGATTTGAATTGGTTGGATGACAGTCAATACTTTTGATTATGGCGACTTTAAAAGACATCTACTTCGATCCTAATTCTGTAGGCTCATTAGGAGGAAAAGAGAAGCTGTATCGTGAAGAAAGCAAGTAGACGAATTCTTAAAATCTCAAGAGGCTTACACTTTACATAAAGACATTAGACACAAATATACACGTAACCCTTTCATAGCTACACGAAAAGATCACATTTGGCATTCGGACCTCATTGACCTAAAGAAATATGCACCTTTTAATAGCAATTTTCAATATGTTTTGATCGCAATCGACGTGTTAACTAAATATCTCGTAGCAGTTCCTTTAAAAAACAATCAGCAGTAGCTATGGTTTCCGGTTTAAAGAAAGCCACTTTACCACTTTACTTGCATTTTGATGAAGGCTCAGAATACACTTCCGTAGCTGTCAGATCCTTACTCGACTCTCTTAATATTAAATGGTATCACCCCTATAATCATTCAATCAAGGCTAGTATCGCGGAGAGAGTGATAAAAACGCTGAAAAGTCGAATATTTTGTTGGTTTACCTATACAGGTAGCTATAACTATGTAGATGTCTTGGATAAGATTGTAAATTAATACAATAATTCTCTTCATACTAGCATCAAGTTAGCACCTTCCGAAATTACAACCAGTAAGAAGGAGCGTGAAGCTTATAAAAATTTGTACGCTGGTGCTAGTGGTTTGAAAGTAGGTCAGTTGGTCCGCGTACAAAAAATGAGACACGTTTTTACACCAGGCTACATCCCAAAGTGGACTAGAGAAACATTTACAATTACCAGCAAAATAAAAAATAAACTTTACAAAACACCTGTCTACACGTTAAGGGATTATGATTCTACGCCCATTAAAGGTACTTTTTACAGCCAGGAATTACAACCTATTATAAAACATGATAATGTTTACAGAATAGAAAGTGTGTTGAGGGAAAAAAAAGTGGCAGGCGTGACTCATTTTTATGTTAAATGGGCTGGCTGGGGTCCGAAATTCAACAATTGGGTAACTGATATCGTTCAAGATGGACCACCTCGATAATCTGTACATCACTCTTCCGTCTAATGGCAGTATGGGTGTCTTTCCCGATAACACTTTGGCTCATTACAAGAATTATCTCCCAGAAACGCTTACAATCACTGCTTGACATTTGCACTGAGTGGGCTGCCGGCAATTCTATGCTTTTTAATGTTAGAAAGTGTTTCTTTATTGCTCATGGATGTGCTAGAGGTGACATTGTTGCACCTGTCTCCATTAGTTGAACTGAACTGTCACGAGTGTTTGATTTTAAATATCTTGGACATATCATCACTGATTCTCTTCATGATGATTTGGATATTCAGCATTGCCAGCGTAGTTTTTTGAGATCCTTTAACAGTTTGTACAGCAAGTTTAAGAATGTTGATGTGCATGTGTTCGCAAAGCTGTTCTCATCATGTTGTGCTCTGTATGGTGAACCGCTGTGGTTGAGGTATACCAGGAAAGCTCTTGGCACTCTTAAGACGTTTTATCATAACAGTGTTAAGAGATTTCTTGGAGTCCCTCGTTTTTCGCTTAGCCATGCCAGTTGTATTGCAGCAGGAGTGTCACCGTTTGAGGTCGTGTTGGGTGGGCACTTCGTGCAGTGGTATCGAAATCTGCTTACGCATGATAACAGACTTGTTGCCGCAGTTATGACATCTTCGGTGGAAAGGGTTGGTCGGCTGCAAGATCGATATCGTACTACTTTAGACGAGCTCATGCTCAATACTGCAGACTTGGGTGTCTTCTCAAGGACAGATCTCAAACGCTACTTGGATTGGTTCACTAGGAATTTTACAGTTTACTGTGATTTTCTCCAGTCAAACGTTTCTTGTTCTGTGTTTTTGCATTTTTTTGTGTGCTGTTGTATATCCTCAACTGGATGAAATAAAGTTTATTATTATTATTATTATTATTAACCTCTCGCACGAATATGAGGTCAGCTTGGTAGAGATGCAATTTCCTTTAAGAATGGACTATAAACCTTTTTTAATGAGAGCTGGTGAGGACGATGTAATCTTAAATGTTTTAAAGTTAGGTATAATGACTCCCATGGCCATTGAATACAAACTAAAAAGCACAAGCACTGGTGTTAGTTACGACACAACCAGTGACCTAGTAGAGGCAATAAATAAGGAAATAGCAGAGTTTCGGAGAGGCAAATTTGAAAATTATAAGGGGAAAGAGCATCTTTTTCAAGACTTGGATTATGAAAAGAGGAAAAGGCCTAGAATTAGTTACAATACCAGCATAAAAGTTAGGTTATTCATAATGACATAAGACCAACTACTAATTTGTATATTCAATTATTACTGGGAAAACGAATGGCTCGCAGGTTAGGTTTTGAACCAAATCAATTACCTCTTTACCCTTATCGCGATGATGGGAGTCTCGCTACAAAGGGAGGTGTTGTAGTCGTTCTCGATAAAAGTATCTTACAAAACTCGAGCTGAATTAACCGTTACAGCTGTTAACCCATCACCTCATGATAACAACAACGTTCCAGATTATATTGGGATTTACACCAATATAATAAATCCGAGACCTGTCGGCAACAGTTATTCTCAATTGTTAAGAATTACTAATGTTGTAGGAGAGTTAGGCAAGAGCCAGTCTGTTATATTCATTTCTCCCCATTATTATTCGCTGTTACAGCATAACATGCAACAATAGAAATAAAATTTTGTGACGCATACGGTGATATAATACCGTTCTTTTCCCAAGGACACAACATTGTCACTTTGCACGTCAGGCGGAAAAGGTCGTGAGTAAAACAATGGCTTCCTGCTGTCCGTATACGGCTCACTATCGAAGACAGGCTGGAGGTTTAAACGTGTATTCAGGCGCTAGACATCAAGCTGGGTATGGGTTGGCAAACATCTTCGCTAGTAATCTAAATATGCAATGCCTTTCGTTCGTTCAGTTGGCAGCTATTTAGGACGCAAAGCTTTAGGAGCCGGAAGTAATATTGCGCAAGATTTAATTGCTAGTAAAAATTTTAAACAGAGCGCAAAGGATAGATTACAGGAGACTGGTGAACAGATATTAGGTGATGTTAAGGCGAAGTTCAGTCAGTCTTGCAGCGGTCTCAAGAGAAGAGACAACGCTCCCAAGACAAATGCTACTAAGAGACGACGAACAGTGAAATTTAGTCAAAAAAAGAAAAAGAAAAATAAGAAAGCGGCTCGAGATACTATTTTTTAAAAATGTCTTTCACTCATCCTTCATCTTGTGAGTGTTTGAAATCAGAAATGGATATATTTGAAGTTCCACCAATGCAAGTGTCTATAGAACGCAACCAGTATGTGGAATACCGACCTATTGCAACAACTAGTTCAACTATAGAATTTCAGATTGATGGAACAGCAGACTATTTGGACTTGGCGCAAATCTGTATTTATTTAAAACTTAAACTTTAGTTGTAAGCGCTGCTGGAGAAGATCTTACTGATGCACTGAGTGCTTTCATAATGCCTACTAACCTATTTCTACAATCTCTTTTTTCACAAGTGGACTGTTATTTCAACGGGAAGCTGATTTCTGGAGGCAGTGACACCTATCGATATAAAGCTTACCTGCAAACGTTGCTCAGTTACTCTAATGCAGCTAAAGACTGTCAGTTGGGAGCTGCCATGTGGAATACTGCAGATAACAGGAAAGCTGCTATCGCAAATTCTAAAAGTATAGAGTTAATAGGGCTAATTAATAGTGAAGCCTGCAACTTGTCGAAACTTTTATTGAGCAATGTTAATGTAAAGTTTCGTTTCGTTTGTCAAAGCCTGAATTTTCGCTCAAGTTGTCTAACGCTGCTGCTGGTACTTTAAAACCAAAAATACAAATAGAAGCAGCTGCTTTGTTTGTAAAAAAGGTTAGACCCTCCCCATCCATTATATCATCTCACATGACAACACTGCAAGAAAATTGCGCAAAATATTCTTTTGTTCGCAGCGACATTCAAATCCAAACTATCTCTAGCACAATGACTTCGGCATTTATTGACAACGTTTTTCAAGGACAGGTGCCGTTTTTTGTTTTGATTTGTTTTGTTGACAACGAAACGTACACGCGTGTTTACAAAAATGATCCTTGGATATTTGAAAATCACGGTTTGAACTACTTATCGATCACTGTAGACGGGGAACAAATAGACAAACCACTACAACCCGACTTTAGTTTCATGACCTACACCCGAGCCTACATGAATTTATTTCACGGATTACACACATCATTTCAAAACTTAGGTAATGGCATCAAGATTACAGATTTTGCTACAAAACATTGTATGTTTGCTTATAATCTGACTCAGGATGGTTGCGCCGGAAATTCAAGCTCTCACGTTTCACTCAACAGACAAGGTGTCGTCAGAATAGAACTTAGATTTGACGCTGCTCTCGCAAAAGCGACTAACGTTTTGATTTATTACGAGATACCGAAGGTTTTAGAAGTTACTTTTGATCGTGAAGTTTTCCTGGAAGGATGAACACGAAGCAGATCAATGACATCTTGAGAAGTAGATGTCCAAATTTCCTGGGAACATATCCCGCAAACCACTTACCTGTTGTAATTAATAGAAAAGAATCCTTTCTAGTCGTTAATCATGACACGTGCACTTCGTCGGGAAGCCATTGGTCTGTCATCGGATTGCATAAAATGAAGAATGGAATTAAGATTTCTGAGTTTTTTGACTCTTTTGGCTTCAACTTAGAAAACAATTACCACATTCGACAGTATTTGAGTGATTGGAATGGAAAGAAGATTTGGCGCAACAAGTTTCAAATTCAATCCCCAACATCTTCTACCTGTGGACATTATTGTATTTTTTACATAATTATGAGAACCAAGGGATTTACTCCCGATTACATTGTTAACAAATTAAAGAGAACAGCTTTCCGTGAACTTTATGTGTACAATTTTGTAAAATGTATTAATAAACTTAAAATGTGATTATACAACATTCCCTTAATATTTTCTTTATTCTTTCTAGAATACCGCACTGTTTCATAAAATTTCGCCTGGAGGGGACTGACGATGAGGGAATTGATATTGTGAAAAGAACACTATACCACAACATGTTGCAAATGATAAGGTTGAAAATGGTTTGCATAGGCATCGAAACCGTCTTAGCAGGACACTTGGTCAGGATTTTAGTGGATTGTAAAATGGAAGCAATCAAAAGTTTTATCGAGGGGATGCAAGCTGGGTTTAAAGATGGTGGTGGTTTAATCGACAAAGAGCTAACTATGGAGATCATTACTCGTTCTCAAGCTGGAATGTTTAAAAAATATATAACAACGATTGATCCTTTCGCCTTAATTCTCGGATGTAGCCTACCCGACCTTTCATTTGGTATGCAGCTCGTACGATTTTGCGAAGATAGTCTGTCGTTTACCCACCTTGACCCATTTGTTCTGAACAATTTTGAGTTACATGACAGAATTAAAACTTACTACGACAGTTAACACACGACACGAAAAATTACTCTAAATAGGATAGAGAATGAAATGTTGAGTTCTTAAAAGAACCAACACCTTTGTGGAGCGCACTTACAACAAACGCCTTGCAAGACAGAGAAGTCAAAGGTGTTTACATTTACGGTTCGACTGGAATTGGTAAAACGTTACTCGTTGAAGTGATACTACCAGACATTTGCGAATTGGGTTACGTCATGACAACTGCATCTTTTACAGGTGTCAGACACGACGATCGCTATGTCTACATTCCAGATTGTTCTTCAGAACTCCTTGAGTCGTCCATTTTGACCCTATATCGTTTGATAGATAACAGAGCTTTCAATATTGGAAAACAAAAGATATTATTTAAAGGCAAGGTGATAATTGTTAGTAGATGTCAACCTCCGGAAGATGTAGCCTTCCTACGACGTTTTACCATCATCGAAGCAGACACACCTTTATTCGCATCACCTCACACGAATAGTTACACCGCCCTACACGACTGACAAAGTGTGTAATTTTTTGCTAATTTATTGTTTTTTTCTTGTCCTAGTTTTCTAACGTTACAATTTCGTAACACGATTTTTTTCTTTTTTTTACAGATGCCACAAGATTATTTGAGGGCAACGCCTCCGCAATCGGCTGAAGACTTGTCACCAGTCGATTCGATGTGCACAAGTCTGGATGCCCTCAATGTGTGAGGATGTTTGTTTGCCAAGCGTGTGGTTCGAAGTATAGACACAGAAGCAGTCTTCTGAGACATCTACGCAATTGTCACCCAGCCGATGCCGACACAAACTGTGTTGTTTGCGACCGGCGTTTCAAAAACCGCAGCACACTTCTTCTTCACCAGATACGCACTCATGTTCCATCACCTACAGCTCCTCAAAACGTTTGCAGTCAGTGTAACGAAGGGTTTGTTTCAAGAATTGAATTGAACCGCCACCGTCATCGTTCTCATGTTGCGCCGAACAGAGCAGATATTCATCTCAATGAAACAATCGCTTCATTCAAGAAGACCAGAAACTCTTTTCGAAATTATATTTCAAGATTTAGTTATGTGTTTCCGGACGATGAAACTCTTCATCCAAATTTGCAATTATTTTTGTTTAGTTTACACGAGCAGTTGTATTCTTTAGTTGAAGAGGTGTGTAGCAGCCTTCGCCAAGTTAAACTTGTGACGAGTGTCAAACTCCAACTACACAAACCTCCTTCGAAAACAATTTCCATTTATTTATGTACAAAACCATATACCATGTTACATATTGATCAAATTCAAGATGTTTTAAAAGAGGTTTACTTAGACTCGTTAAGACGTTTAGATCATTACCAAAAGGAAGGTTCTGGCTGGGTTTTATGGAATATTCTTGCCTTGGATCTTCATTTTGTGAGATATCAACCCTTAGCTGGAGGTTGCTACAAACCGTTAGATTCTTTTCTTGCGCATAAAAAGGCGATAGTTAATGTCAAGTGTTACGATTTAAAATGTTTCGAATATTCCATATTAGCCGCCTTACATCCTACTACAAGTCATCCTAATGGGTGAGCAATTACAAGCATTTGTTACACATTCTACGTGTTGACGAAATCTCTTATCCAGTACGTTTGCATTATGTTTGTAAATTTGAAGTTTTAAACGATTTAAAGATTAACGTTTATAGTTATTCTGACAAAGAGGTCTATCCATTCTACATTAGCGAGAGGAATGGAGACGAAATAGTAAGGTTGTTATTGTTGGAAGACAACCATATTGTTTTATTAAGAATTTTAATCGATTGATATCGGACAATGTTTTCAATAGGTATACTTGTACATACTGTTTGTGTCCTCAACACGAAAGAAATGCATTATGCGAACATGAAATATATTGTAAAGAACAAAAAGCGCAAAGAATTGTTATGCCAGAACCTGGTGAGAATATTATGAAGTTCAACAATTTTGCGAATCAGTTGGCTGTCCCATTTGTGATATACACAGATTTTGAATCAATATTAACTCCTATACAAGGATGTAAACCTAATGATGAAAATTCCTACACGTACGAGTATCACTTACATGATCCTTGCGGTTATTGTTACGTTATGATTGATTGTTTAGGAGAGGTAATATCTAGCGAACTGTATAGAGGTTTTGATTGCATGTCACGCTTTCTCTTAGCCATCGAAGCTGAGTATGTAAAAAAGAGAGCTTTGTTAAAACAACCAAAACCATTAGTAATGACAGAATTTGGCAAAATTCACTTTCGAAACAATAACTTGTCACATTTGTGAAGAACTCATCGTCGATGGTGAAATGAAGGTTCGTGATCACAACCACTATACGGGTGTTTATAGAGGTCCCGCTCACTCGCAATGTAATATCGAATACAAATTTAAGAAAACAATGCCTGTGTTCTTTCATAATCTGACCCGGTACGACGGCATCTCATAATGCAAGGTATTTCAACTTTTGGTAAACCAAATGTGAGGGTCATTCCAGAAAATGTGCAACATTACATGTCTATTCAAATTGATAATGTATTATACTTGGACTCTTTTAAATTTTTGCTGTCGTCTTTAGACAAATCGGTGTCATTGCTGGAAGATTTCCAACTTGGCTTTCTCAAGTATGAATATCCAGAGCAATGGCTTTTGTTAAAGCGTAAAGGAATATTTCGCTATGAATACTTAAACTCTTATGCTAAATTTGAGGAAAAGGCTTTACCGCCAAAGGAAGCATTTTTTTTTTTTAGTTTGACTAAAGAAGGCGTTAGTGACGAGGACTATGAATACGCATTAAAGGTTTGGAACGAGATGGGTTGTAAAACATTTGCAGATTACTTTTTTGCGTTTGGATTGTTTTTTGTTAGTTTGTGTATTTACAGACTTCAGAAAGACTTGTTTAGAATGTTATAAGTTAGATCCTGCTCATTACTACAGCAGCCCCGGTCTTACATTTTCGGCCGAATTGAAAATGACAAAGATTCAGTTGGAGTTGTTGACTGACATCGATCAACACTTATTTATCAAAAGAGGAATACGAGGAGGTGTGAGTATGGTAACGAAACGATCTGCATGTGCCAATAACCCATTTATAGGTGAGAATTATTGCCCTGAAAAACCTCATTCGTACATCATATATTTGGATGCCAATAACCTGTATGGGTGGAGCCTCAGTCAAGTGCTGCCTTTTGGGGATTTTATGTGGTTGACGGAAGAACAAATCCTTGATTTAGACATTCTTGCCATAGACGACGATGCAGCAAAAGATTACATTCTAGAAGTGGACCTGGATTATCCCCCGCACTTGCACGACCTTTATTCCGATTATCCATTGTGTCCTGAATCAATGCTCATTTGCTACGAGCAGCTGCCGCCTTATTGTCGCATAAGATTCTTAACCTTTCGGACAGTTCTAGAAAACATGCTCAGAATTTGCATCCCAAATCAAAATATATTGTTCATTACAAATTCTTAAAGTATTATCTTTTACAAGGTTTAGTAATAAGTAGGATCTACCGCGTGTTGTCATTTGCGAAAAGCTTGGTTAAAACCGTACACTGAACTAAATACGGCAAAACGTCAACATGCCACTAACGCTTTCCGTAAAGATTTTTATAAAACAATGACGAATTCCCTGTACGGTAAGATGATTGAACAACTGAGGAAGCGAGTTAGCGTACTGAGAGTAAAGCCACTGAGAGTAAAATGAGGAAACTGACTTCAACCAAACATGGAGAATTCTGTTATTTTTGATGAAAATGTTGTTATTTTTAAGATGAGGAAAACCAAAGTGGTTCTATCACGTCCAATTTATGTTGGGTTCACTGTTCTCGATCTGAGCAAATATTTAATGTTCGATTTTCACTACGGACATATAAAAACCTTGTATGGAAACAATGCTTCATTTTTGTTCACAGACACCGATTCCTTATGTTATGAAATCTTTACAGATAATATATATGCAGACATGTTGTTGCATCTAGATAGATACAATACGAGTGATTATCCCTCAGATCATGCTTTGTACTCGACCCGGAACAAGAAAGTGCCAGGTATTTTTAAAGACGAGACTTGTTCCGTTCCCATTCTAGAATTTTGCGGCCTGAAAACAAAAATGTATTCGTTGATTAATGGTGATGGTAACAAACTTGTTGGAAAAGGTATACAGAGACGTGTACTGAAACAAGAAGTAACTCACAGGCATTACGTTGATGTACTACATAATCAAAATATATATTGTTTTAAGATGAATTTTCTTCGGAGTAAAACTCACCGGCTAGTGCCCAAAGAACAGAACAAACTGTGTTTAACCGCTTACGATAATAAACGTCATGTATTAAGTGATGGCATTAGGAGTTCAGCGTATGGACATTGTTCCATACCTGATAATACATTGTAAAAAAGAGGTAAATCCGATAACGTGTATCAAGAACGTTATTTTTTTTATTGATTCAAACTTGTAACAACACATTTTGTCATTTTTGTTTGAACTGTTGTATTTTTATAACGATTAAATTCTGAGATTCTTGTTACAACATGTAATAAAACATATTTGACAGAAAAAAGACTTTATTTTTCTTCCACTCTGAATGACGATATGATAGGTTAGTAACCTCAATTAGTTCCAGTTCCTACCGCCCAAAGGTCGACCGGAAAGTCCCTCCGCTCACGTGACCGACTCTCGACCAATCAGAGGGTGAGCAAGCCTTACATATTACTTACAACCGGAAGCCATCTTTCTTTCTGACTCCAACCTTCAAAGGAGGTAGACGCCACGCAAAATTTAATAAAAAAAAGTGCAAGTCACTATAAAAATACATACTAACACTAACCCAATATGTCATCTCATCTGTGACGTCACAGATGAGACGATAAGAATTATAATTGTGAAAGTAGCCGAGCTGGCGTAGATACGCAGAAATTACTGCAACCTCCTTTTAATTAAGTGGTAACTGTTGGCAACGAGCAGAAATAAAATCTTGGTTTTCGACGTGTATGCGAATTTCGGAATTTACATTGTTGAGATTAGTGCCAACAATAGGGTTGTATTCGTGGTAGGTGTAAGACTCAACCGATGAATCGTATATGAAAGGTTCGTTGATTTTTTTAAGTAATCTTCTTCTACGCTCATTTTTTTTGGTGTTATGAATTTGATGAAAGGTTTGTTACTAGGTGTCAAACCGTTTGCTTTTTATTATCAGAGTTAAAATTAAGAAAATAGTCCTTTCCCTTTTTTTCCAAACACGAGCATTTTCAAATTTTTCTAATTTTTAGAATCTCAAATGAAGATGCACTGCGAGGTCTCACCTTTTAAATCCAACGACTCGTTGGTCTGAGACTTAAGCCAAACTCTTATATTTCCCTTACAAATTAAATTATGAGGGAACTCTATGATTTTGAATTGGGATAAAGGGGTATAAAGTGGGCTGAGTGTCGCTGTTTATGTAAGAATTGCCTACGATATCGACGTGTACGAAAATTATAGTGACGCTCATAATGTCAACAGTATTTTGACTTTCTCGACTTCTCAAGTAGTTGCCCAAGTCAAACCCTAAAACTGGAGCCAAACTTTAGTCACCAGAAAAAGATAAGCCATAACTACGGGAAAACACACACAACCACCTGGCAGAAACACACCTGGTGGTTGTGTGTGTTTTCCCGTAGAGTTATGTCGATTTCGAACCACCGTAGACGCCGGTTGTAGGTATTTTGTGGAAGATAAGCCGTAATTCGGATCGGTAATTATCAAATCGGTTCTGAAAGTGTTTCGATTCGGAAGAATTGTAATGGCTTCCGTGCTGTGACCATTTGCTTTTATCGCTGGCTTGAGAAATTTATTCAAATCTTCGATTTCGTAAGCCCCCGGGTTGACTAACACTTTCTGCCAGGAGGCACCAGCATCGGTTGTGTACTTAAATTCGTTATTTTTTAAGGTGAAGTTGTGTATGCTGTTATACGTGTCTAAATTAGGCAGAGCCAATTCATAACTGTTTTCAGAGTCCAAATGAATGGGAGTGTTTAGATTAATTCTCAAATCAGAGTCTTTATAATAATATAATAATAATAATAATAATAATAATAATAATAATAATAATACACTTTATTTCATCCAGTTGAGGATATACGACAGCACAAAAAAATACAAAAACACAGAACAAGAAACATTTGACTGGAGAAAATCACAGTAAACTGTAATAGTTCCTAGTGAACCAATCCAAGTAGCGTTTGAGATCTGTCCTTGAGAAGACACCCAAGTCTGCAGTATTGAGCATGAGCTCATCTAAAGTAGTATGATATCGATCTTGCAGCCGACCAACCCTTCCCACCGAAGATGTCATAACTGCGGCCACAAGTCTGTTATCATGTGTAAGCAGATTTCGATACCACTGCACGAAGTGCCCACCCACCAAAAGGTGACACTACTGCTGCAATACAACTGGCATGGCTTAGCGAAAAACGAGGGACTCCAAGAAATGTCTTGACACTGTTATGATAAAATGTCTTAAGAGTGCCAAGAGCTTTCTTGGTATACCTCAACCACAGCTGATCACCATACAGAGCACAACATGATGAGAACAGCTTTGCAAACACATGCACATCAACATTCTTAAACTTGCTGTACAAACTGTTAAAAGATCCTAAAAAACGCCGCTGGCAGCGCTGAATGTCCAAATCATCATGAAGAGAATCAGTGATATGTCCAAGATATTTAAAATCGAACACTCGTGACAGTTCAGTTCCACTAATGGAGACAGGTGCAACAATGTCACCTCTAGCACATCCATGAGCAATAAAGAAACACTTTCTAACATTGAAAAGCATAGAATTGCTGGCAGCCCACTCAGTGCAAATGTCAAGTAGTGATTGTAGTCCAGCTCGAGAGGGAGCAAAGATAATAAGGTCATCTGCATAGGCAATGCAATTAACGTTCAATCCTCCAATCCAGCAACCAGGCAAAGCCAAGCTCAGATCACACAAAAGATCATCAATGTACAATGTAAACAGAGCAGGCGAAAGGAGCCCCCCCCCTCCGGTCTCACACCCCTACAAACAGTAACTGGCTCAGACAAGTGGCCGTCCCACTTAACAACAGCGGATTGATTCAAGTACCAAAAGGCAATAAAATTTACCATGTGGCTGGAGCCCCTCTACCAGCAAGCTTAGCAGCAAGCTTAGCTTAAAGTCGACCGGATCAAAGGCTTTAAACAAATCCAGCGAGGCAGAATACACTTTCTTCCTCTGTCCAGGTAGTATCGAACAGACAACTTGTAAACAAAGGTTGCGTCAGTAGTGGAATGAGCTTGCTTGAACCCAAACTGAGCCACTTCAGTCGCTAGAAAAGGCTTAAGTCTTTTGATCAATAACAACTCAATAATTTTTGAGAAGGACGTCGCCACTGCAATCCCTCTGTAATTATCAGAAGAACCCAAATTACCAGCCTTATTCTTGACCACAGGGCTAATTACTGTATTAATGAGCTGGTCCGGCAGAAAGGTATGCTTAATACATTCATTAACAAAAGAAGTAAACCATTGCACAGTACATGGGCAAAACATTCTGAACAGCTCAGCATTAATACCATCAGCACCTGCTGCCTTCCCAACAGCTAGGGAGTCGATAGCATTTTTAACATCACATGTGGAAAACTCAACAAATTGGTCATCCCCCGCTACAATTTTCCCCAAGCATGTCGCGCCAATTGACAGAATTAGTATCGACCACCAGAAAAAAGTTCCTCATATTGAGTCTTCCAGTGACCAGCAGTACTGTCTGCACTTCTAACTTTGTCAATCTCATTCACAAATGCAACCCAGGAACGCCTCTCTCTATTGGCAAGTTTCCAGAAAGCTTTAGATGATTTACAACTTTGGCTCATTTTTTCAGTCTTAATGCTAGTCTCCCTAGCTCTGCAGCGTCGTAGCGCCTTCCTAAACAGATACCGTTTCTGTCGCATTGTTTCCTCCTCCGGTCCTGTAGTAGGCTTTCCTGCAACCTTCCAAGCATTAAAAGCTTCCATAGAAGCCTGGTAGAAAGGTCGAACTTAATCATTCCAACCAGGGATGATTCGAGATTTCGAAACAAGCTGTGTATCAGCGTAAGGCAGGTACTCACGAGAAATAGAAGTAATTAGCTTCATGGCCTTGTCATGCACTCTCTCCAGTGCACATCTATGGGCATAGGAGGAGCATCCAAGTTTACAGGAACAGGTGCTAAATTCCTCCATGTGCAACGAGCTTGCCAGAGCATCTGCAAACCTAACACAATGCAAGTCCGTAACTTTGTCACAGCAAATACTAAATCCTCATGCAGTGTTTGGTTTGTCAGCGGCAAGAACACAAGGCTTAGTCGAGACAGAGAGTTTGTACACAACACTAACTGGCATATGGTCATAGCTAGCCATCCGATCCAACACCTTCGTCTGCATGACAACATCGTGAGCAGCACCGTTTGAGATAACGTGATCAAGCCATGAGGTAGTAGAATGTGCTGGACTAACAAAAGTAAAAGAGTACGACTACTCCAGTATCGAGAACCCCCGAAAATGTTGCTAATTCGTCATTTTCATAATGCAAAAAGCTCATATAGCATTTGCACTCCTGCGATCACTTTAATGTCGACAATTCATCATTTTCATTATGTAATATATCATATCAAATTTGCACTCCTGAAACCCCTTTAATGTTGCTAATTTATCATTATAATTTGAAAGCTCATATAGCATTTTGCATTTTTTGGACTCAGCTGATGTTGCTAACTCGTCATTTTCACAATGCAAAAGCTCATAAACTACAGAAAAAATTTAAGACTAAAAAAAAATTATGGTACTTACCTTGACTGAATCACCTCGTTGACTCATACTCTGCATTGAAATCCAAATAGTATCTGGAGTGAGGTTCGAATGATGAGCTCTTCTTTTTATAGGGAACAAACAGTGGCGTAATGTACAGGTAGGCTAGGTAAGCATTGCTTATGGGCCCCTGCAACTAGGGGGCCCACCAGGCCAGGGGCAACATCACTGAGATTTTTGCATTGAGAAAAGCATGCTGAAAGTATTGCCTTACAGACCCAAGTAGTGAACTAATTATGGTGTGTAAACTTCTTGTTCAAAGTGCAATATGTTATAAGCAAGAGTGCCATTAAACAAGTGTAATAATGGCTAATAGCAAAGCTTGTATAATAATAATAATAATAATAATAATAATAATAATAATAATAATAAT